>VYZV01000458.1:206362-229569 GCA_013401275.1 Pandion haliaetus | reverse complement strand
TCTTAAATCTTCCTCTTAGTTCCTGCTGTTTCCTGCTCTTCACTTCTCCAGACACTGTAAAATCCTCCTTCACTGTCACACCCAGGGGACATAATGCCGATTTCCTGACTCTCACGTGCACGCATACTTGACTGAGAACCTTAGCACTTTCCATATGTTTGATGAGGGCTGACGGAGGTGATGGCATTGCACATAGCTTTCATGTTGAAGCTTCTTTTCTTGTTTCACAGGTTCACAGAAATAAAACCAGGCTGCCTGAAAGTCATGCTGAATTGAGGGGTTGTCGAGAAGAGAAGAATATAGAAACTGAAGTGTCAGATTACAGCTAAAAACGTTTTGAACAACTGCAATAGTATTTTGTAATCTGTTTTAAAGGATAATATTTTATTAGAAATGGTCTCAATTTACAGCAAATGGTTTTGTCAGTATGTTTCCAAGAACATTTTTGTGTGGAATGGATCCTCTTTTGAACCTGCAAAAAGAAGACATGGGATTTGAAGTCTCAGAAATGCAGATTAAGAATTCTGCTGAGCAGTATATGATGTTTTAAAGGGAAGTTAAGGTACAATTTTTAAATATATCTGTCTTCTCAGCATACTCTGTCTTTTGACCCTCACACATTTTAATTGCTGTGGATCTGTGCTTTTAAAACATAGTACCTTCTATTAAGTTATTCTGTGATTCAGATCTTTGTGCTAAACCCTTCAGAAGAGCACAGGGGAGGTGGGAACTCAGCAACTACTGGTATTTCAAATCCAGTTACATCTGAGTGCTAAATATTTCCAGGTTTCTTCAGAAGTCTGATGTAGTCTTTTTTTAGTGGTTATTTTGTGATGAGTTGACCAGTTCTATTGTCCTTATTCCATTCTAAACTTCTCCCAGTATTGATGGAAGTTGCATATAAAGGACTGTGCATTAAGACCAGCTGTGTGCTTGGTAATTTTGCAGACTTACTGTGATCTATTAAAGGGAAAAATACAATGCTGTAGTTCAGTCTCTACTTACACATAGCTAATACTGTAATTTTGCAGGAAATTCCCCTTTTTCAACATTTACTGGATTAAAAGTGTTTCTTCCTTTATGGCTTTTTAAATGGAGCAAATTGAGTACTGTCTCACTTTACAGGTGTCATAGTGACATGTCTTCATTCTGTGTGTATTAAATTTGGTGATTTCCTTGTAGAAAATATTATTGTCTGTGAGACACTTCAAATGCATTTTTAACATCAAAGTGAATGCTAATATGACAGTAGTAATTGCCTAACTGGAAAATCTGGGAGTACAAAAGTTATTCTGTTGGTGGTGGTGTTGCGTCAGCATCTAGAAATACTTGTATAAAAAACCAAACTACCCCCCGCCCCCAGAAGTCCCAAACAACCCCCCTCCAAAATTAAATATAAACATCTGTACTTTGGTAAGTGTTTCCAGTAAGCAATCAGAATGTTTTTTTTTTTTTAATAGAAGTATCTTATAGAATGCTTTATTACTCTTAATTACATCTTTGGCTATTGAAAGGCGTACAGATTTTTTACTACAAACCATTTAATTTTTGTTCTAAGGCTTTTTCAGAACAGGTGTGAGTTGTGTATGCGGAATAATATTAATAGGTTAAGGATAAATGGGAGGGTTTTTTCATTTTAAGCCTCTTTTGCGGTAAATTTTATCCAGGAACTACATGCACATGGAATTTGTTTATGAATCCATGTGTGTATGCAAGCTCTGCCATTTGTGTGCTTGGGTAGTAATAAGCAAGGAACTCTGAGAAAACCTGTGCACAGAAATAGGTTTCATGTGAAAATGTGTCTAAGTTGCTGACAAACTGAAATACATGATGTTTCCTGAATACCCATATTTACTGTAATATATACACAGTGAATGCAATGTACGGTAGACTTAAAAATGAATTTGTCATACTTCAACAGGTACAGTAATCTTTTCATGGTGATTTCAAGTGGAAGAATAGCTTGAATAATATTTAACCAAAGGGACTCTTACTGGAATAATAGACTGTCATAACAAGCTTTATATTTTTTGTGGGCACTTAGTTCATCTGAATTGTGTCCCTTCTCTTTTTCTTTCTCTCTGGGCTGCTCTGGTAACAAGTGGGTGAAATACAAAAGATCTGTGCTCTCCAAACAGCACTAGCAGAGCTGTTTCTGCCATGGCACGATGTCCTGTGCGGTGAAGCCCATGGTCCATCCTCTGTGACAGTGTGTGAAATGGACTGAGATGTCATTTAGGCACTTGGACTCTAGACAGCAGTTCAGACTATTATCTGTCGAGGGTTGCAGATGCTAGAATTGCCTCAGCGGAGCTAGGATCTTTCTTTTGAACCAAGGAAATTCCTTCTACTCATGAACAGGTTTTCCTTAGTGCTACTGTTTATAATGAATGGAGCTGCAGCTCTCTGGGGTGGCTCTTTAAAGCGTAGTCCCTGTTGGTTGGTCTGGGCAGCTGAGTTACCCAGCAAAGGTCCCAGTGTATGCTCAGAAGTGTTGTGTTTTGATCTGCTGAGCGCCCAAGCCCTACAGCGATGTGCTTGTAAACAGGGAAGTGCCAATACTTCTAGTTGTTTTAGGAGGGGGCCTGGTTCACTCAGCATGTTCATACCATTCCTGACATGGACAAAGACAGCTTAGATCTCAGTTCAAAAGACAAGCAGAAAAAGTCATCTTGCCCATCTGTCCATTATAATCTAGTTGTTGACAAGTTTACCCTGGAGATGAGAAACACAGCTTTTTACCTTCTGGCCTAGCAAGGGGACAAAAATTGTGCTTGACTTTCACTTCCCCAGAAAATGCTCTAACCAGCATGCTCTTGAACAGGGGTATTCTTGAAGTTGCCGCTTCCTGAGCCTCTTTCAAAATCACCACTGCAAGCTAAAAATGCAAGATCAAGAGGACAAAAGAGATTAAAGAATAAAAAAAATGCATAGACAGTCTCTGGAAGAGGGCTAGGACTCGTCAGAAAAGAAGCTGTTCCCACTGAGCTTTGATGTCCCTCCGTATTATTTTTTCATCTCTTAGTCCTATTTGGATAAATGCATAAAAAATGTTTAGGGCAAAACCTCAGCTTCACACCTTATTAGGAGAGTTTGTTTTCCCCTCTCTGTCAAAGTCAGCAGAGGAGTACATAGCTTAAGAGCTATTTGGAGTACTTCTCTCTTTCCCCCCCTCTCTCTGTTGCCCCTTTGGGTACAGGTTGAAGTTCACTAAGGTACTCTGAATACCCTATCTGGTTATAGGTCAATCATTCACCCAGTATAAATTGCTTCATTACAGGCTGAACTTTGATGGAAGATGATGGGTTAAAATCTTAACACAGGCAGAACCCATCTTGCCTTTATTGAAGTTAGTGACAGAGCCTCTATCAGCTTCAGCAGCTCGGGGTAAGGCATTGCAGTTCCAACTTGGAGAAAATACGATGAGCTCAGCTTTTTTCTTCCATAGGAGCTTAAGTATGTGCTTAGAAGCTGTGCTGAGGTGGATACAGAATGGAGCAGAAGATCAGTGCACAGAGAGAAAGAAAGTAGACTTTTATTGGGAAGGATCTCCATGCCTTCAGCTACTTGCCAAACAGTCCAGAAAAAAACCACTGGACTTCTTGTATTTATAATGTATAGTGGGATAAATGATATAAAAAAAAATTGTTTTAAAATGGTATTTTGAAGTAGGTTGCATTTTAGAACTTCCAGCTTTTCTGATGTCTTTTGCAGTTACATCAGTGAGAATTCTGAGGTATTGTGTAAATTCTGTATCATCTTATACTTTTAATTAAAGTAGCACTTAGCAGTATTGCCACCAGCACTCTGAAATAATGTGCAACTTAAAATACCTATTTTGTGTACCACTTTTTATTCTATTCTTCAACAGCATGTGGTTGTGATGACTGGTAGCCTTTAATATGTGACTTTTGGTTTCTTTTTTACAAAACATTTTAACATTTATCCCAGTTTTTAATTTAGGACAATGTATCCTTTTTTTAATACAAAATTTAATGTTTGTGCTAGCATTGATGAGTAATCTTACAGTAGAGGAAAAAAAAAAAGGCCCAGAGGTGCAATGAAGAAAGTTGTTCTCTGAGGTAATGTGAGTGTTTAAAAATATATTTTAGTTGATTGTGAAAGTAGGGCAAAAGTGATTTAAAAAAAAAAAAAATCAAGATACTGTGATAATACTTCAATGACTTTGGCTTTAATAGTATGTGGTACAATTTTATTTAAACTTAATGTTTTTATAGGCCTATTGAAGGACACCTCAGGCAAAGTTTAACTGACTTTTTTGTGGCTGTTGGAAACCATTGTGACTTGGGAATCCCCATTTAAACGATGTCTAGATGCTCTAGTCATAACCTAGAACATCTGGAACATCACTGTTGTGAATATGTACAGTGTCAGAGAAGATCTTTACATGCTTAGCAGAACATGTATTCTAGAAGGTTTTACTTGAGGAGGTGAAATGTAACCAATTTGTTACTTAATCTTCCCTCAAAATATGGTGGGTAGACAAGAGAATAATTGCTGGTAATGGCAAAGAAGGATCATCATAAATGTCATATGAGAAATTATACATAGACTTTATGTTAATGATGCTTATGTCTTCAAATGCAATTCACATTTCTAGAATAATACTGCCCTCTTTGCAGAGCTGACGAGATGATAGAGTATGAACGCATGAACACTGTAACAAAGAAGAGTTCATTGACTTACCACAATCCCCAGATATCATCTTCTCTGAAAAACAAAACCAACACAAAACCCAACCAAAGCCCACCTGTTCATGCTATTTCAGCTAAACAAACTGTGCAGAGGATTACATGACTTGTATGGGAATATGCATGTGAAAAGACCTAGTATTGCAGCTACCAGTTGTAAAAGCTGTTAGGACCAGTACATCAGAAGATAGCAATGTCTGTTTTTAAATTAAAATAAAAAATGATTTTTTTATTTGTATAAAGCTGTAATTTTGCTGTTAACTATAACTTTCATTTTTTACTGAAATACAATTTTGTAACTTGCATTTAGAATTTCTAATGTGAAAAGGAATTTACAAAATCTAGTTTAATAAAGGATTTTTGCCACTAGTATAGCCTTCTGTCTTTCTTTGGAAGACTACATTTCAGCTTGTATCAAGTTTTGTCAAAGAGTAGTCTTGGAGTTCTGCATGAAAGCCACTTGCCTTGTCTTCAGAATACCATCTGTAGAGAGATGAAACAACCATCTGCAGGTGTTGAAAGGAAGAGATTTGTGGCCTGATTTTAAGTGTTGTGAGTGGGAACTGAATGCTCACATTACTGAAAATGAGGGTCACTGTTTCAGATTTTTTTTTGGCCTGAAGTAGCTGAAGAGATGCTGTTCAGGCCTAGCTTATTTTGTGGGAGAGTGAGGGCAGTGGTGTATGTAAAGGGGAGGGGCAGGTATGACCACTGTAGAGATGAGAGTTTGGGGGAGGGAAGTGTTTTGGATAGACCTCATTTAGTGAGACCCCTTAGGTCAGGGGCAGTGACAGGTCAGATCCTGAGGAAACACGATCACTGTATCATTGTGGATTCATTCAGAGCTGGTAAGCCTGGCTTTTCCCAAGCCTGCTCTGTGCAGATCAAGTGCAGATATTCCTGTGTCATGTTCTGGAAGTGTGGAAAGACACCCGAGAGCAAAGTGCTGGCTAGAGTCCAGCCTATTTTATTAGCTCAGGTTCAGGACAAATGGCTTCGACCCAAGTAAACTGCTGCAGAGTCATTCCTATGACTTCATTGCCTTGTAGCTTGGATAGACTGCAGAAACAAGCCAGGTTTGTGCATTTGCACAGCAAAGCCCTAACTAATAAGCTGTTGAGAGCAGGGAAAATGGGTTTTGGGAACACATGAAAGCTTGGCAGATGCTGGCTTAGATCCGACGTAGCTGATTGTGAGCCACAGCTATTAGACCACAGAATCGGTGTCTGGCCGGATGTATGCTCCTTACTTACAGGACTCCCTGCTCTGGCAGTGAGGCTCAAGGTCCAGCTTGGGGATTAGTCTCTCTCAAATTGTGTTTTTAAACTGGAGGTACTGCTACTAACTAGACTTGCCTTTTCTTTGGAGGCAGGACAGCAGTTCAACATGGAGACACTGCTTGACTCCTATACTTGCTAAAACAGTCCATCCTGATTGACCAGCTTCTGTTTCAGTTCATTCCCTTATTTCCTCTGTGTGCTGGGCTAGCTCTGAGCTCCTCTCTGCTTGCAGCTGCAAGTTTTCTCCTCGACAGCGCTCTGGGGGTGTCTGAGAATCCTTCTCCCTATTTAAATACGAGAAGTGGAATATTGTAGTCCATCCTTACAGAAATGATTTGAACTTTAAGGCTGAAAATTGGAAGTGTGGTAAAATAAAAATATTTCTTGAGGCAAACAAATTTTCAGCCCAAATCATGAAAGTACAATCACAGGTTTTGTCTGCTGGTGGAATGTGTTGGGTAGCTTGACAATAGGTGGTGCCCTTGCCAATGGCATAGGGTGATGGTGGCAGGAGCTTTTACTGTGCCCTTACCAGAGCTGTTGTTTCTCTGTATGACGTGTGCTAAAGGATGTTATTACACATCACATGCTGTTCGTTTGTTGCTCAGAGGGAGAATACTGTATTTGGAGGATTGTTTTGGTGACTTCTTTTTCGTCTTTACAGATGGGTGGGGTAGATTTTGTTTCCAAAATATACTTGCCGCTCTGTGCTAAAGATGGGCAAGACAAGTTCATTTTTGCACTCAGATTTGAAGATGATAGCATTGGGGTTTCTCCTTTAGCTACCCTGTGTTGTTTTTTGTAGGTTAGTTGTCTGGATGCTTGGACAAATCAGTCTGTTTGGAGACTGACACAATGACATTGTGCTGTTTGGTGAAGTCCTGTGCTAGTGTGGGTGTTGCTGGTGGCCTTCTCATTGGTTGCCATCATTAATTCTGTGGGATAGGTCAGGAGGTAAAGTTCCCTTTTTCCTACAGCCTGAATGGCTTCTACATGGCATGGAGCAGGGAGGTGCTGTCTTTTGAGGATTGGCTCAGAGAGCCTGTCCCATGAACAGGGCCTGTGTTTGTCCCGAATGACAGTTAGGAGCTTCAGAGGATCCAGAAGTCTTGACCACCTCCTGGGCTGGTCTGCCCTGTGTCCCTGAGTGCTGGAGAGCCCTTGAGATGCTGAATCAAGTCTGCAGCCTTTCTCTCCCACACCTTCATGGAAAATACATCAGGGAGATGGTGAGGGAACCCTACAGGGCACAGAGATAGTCTGTAAGCTGTAAGAATCTTGTGGGGAAGATCTATGGAGGCATGTCGATGGGCCGTGTCTAAGGGGGCATGTTGCCAGGTGCAGGCACAGGCCCTGAAAGATCTTTGGGGAAGGCTAGGTACTGGATCCAGACCAGTATCACGAGGCTGCTGTGGTGAAGAAGAAAAGCCTATTATAGCATGAGGGGCTTTATGCCGGAGGATGGAGGGTAGCATGGAGTAGGTGCACGCCAGTGAATTGAGAGGATGGCAAATACTAGAAGGGATCTGCAAAAGCTGATAGGGAAAGGTGCTGTGTGGTGGGTGGGCAGTGCAGAGGTGTCCAGGAGACCATGTAGTAAGGTACCATGCATGGATGGGGCACTACTGCAGGGGCAGCCCATTTCCTCCAGCTCCAGCAGAGCAGTGCTGTTATATCCAAAGCAGACTGTGGCTGGGATGCACCATTTGGAGGTCTTGCTGAATTAAATGTAATAGATAGGGCTCAACATCCTGTGAGTGACTTGTTTTGTACTGTGTTCAGGTTTTGGGTTTTCTTTTAGCTTTATTTATGTAGCTTTCCTATTTTAAGAATGCTACAGGTCTTTGTCTTGACTGAGAAAAACTGTGTTGCAGACTTTGGGGATGGGGAGGACGTGCAGTTTTGGTAGCTTTTTGGTGAACAGCTGGGGCTTTTGGCATCCATTCCACAGTGGACATTTAGGCAATCCCTGCCACTTCAGGGTTTGAAAAAGGCAGCCATGTATCCCCAGTGCCACCAGAGGTCCCCATGGCCCGAGACCCTTGTGCTGTCGTGCTGTGTGATCTTTAACTCAAGCGGCAGAAACATAAAGGACTGAGGGGGAGCACAGGATAAAAGCTATCATCTTGCTTTCCTCCCTAGCGTCCTAAGCTGTTTTGTGTCCTCTGTCATGGCATTGGGTCTAAAACAAGATTTGTGTACGCCTTGTGAGTAGGGAAAACTTTTTCATATGCCTCAGGAGACATGTAACGTGACTTGGGGAGTGCTAAAATAACAGTAAAAATACTAAATGCTGATGCATTTCCTCTGTGTGATCAGGATGTGATATCTGTGACTTTCTTTGGGCAGTAGGACATTTGAGTGTGGCAGTACTGCTATGACGATTGCTCTTTCTACAAGCTTGGTAAGCAACTGTATGGATCACTCTTATTTTTGTGGTGTCTTGGGAAACAAGACCCTCCTCCTTACACATCCGTGGCTGGTCGTACACACTGGACAGGAGAGCAAGCAATGGAAATCCTCTGCCTGCGCCACAAATTTAATCAATTTGGTTTGTAAACAGAGAAATGGTAGTCCTGTCAAGTTGGGCTGTGGGAGCTCTGCATAACGGATAACTCGCAAGGCATTGCCTCCGATTCCCACCTTTAAGTCAGGGTAAAAGTAGTCTTCCTCACTTGTGTGTCCTTCTTGCCATTCCAGATAATCCCCTTTTACTGTCTTGCAGTGCCATGTAGGCAAGCCATAGCTGACTGGGAACTTCAGCTTTTCAGCATTTATCAAGAGAGCCGTGTAAAGTGGCTATCTTGGTATACTGCAGAGAGAAGAGAACATCCCTGGAGGGATGATGCACCCTGGCTGGCAGGGGGTTTTCCCCCAGAAAGTGCTTTGGGAGCAATTCAGGGCACCTACGCCAGGCTCCTGTTCTGAGACTTCTTCTGGGGAAACATCTCCATGTTCACGGACTAGAAAGGAGAAACTGGCTTGTGAAGTGGGACACCTGAGACTGCATGGTATGACTATCCCCACCTCCTTCTTCAAAACAGGAGGAAGTAGGAAAAGCACTTTCAAAATAAAAACAGTTGCTGCCTTCATCTTGCTGATTATCCCAAGAGGAACGGCTTCTGACTTTGCTGGGGCAGGAGGCCTAGTCTGTGATGACGTTTCTTTTCCTGACAAGAATAATGTACAGATTGCGGAAATAACGAGGCAGGGCAGCACTGCAGGGCGGGAAGGTGCACAAATGGAGGGGGGCCAGGGCAGGAGTGGCTGCTGGGTAGAAGGGAGAGAGGAAGGAGCACCTGGTCCCCCTCGCTGCAGGAGGGTGCGAGGGGGAGAGCTGTGTGCTTGGCCTTCATGTTGCTGGCAGTTCTCCCAGGCCCAGGAGCTGAGCTGCCCTAAGCTGAAGTTTCCTGGGGTGCGGTGCCCCTGCTGCTGCACTCGAGGGGCTGCTGGGGAGGCAGGGAGGGGGGAGCCCCGGGGCAGGCAGGCCGCGGGGCCTGGCCTGGGGCTGCTGGGGAGGCAGGGAAGGGGGAGCCCCGGGGCAGGAAGGCCGCGGGGCCTGGCCTGGGGCTGCCTCATAGCAGGGCTGGTGAGAAAAGCTGTTTCCTCCGGCACTTCCCTGCTGTGACAGAGGTCAGCTCTTCGCCCTCCTAGGCAGCATGAAAGGAGGAACCAGCATTTCCTCCGCACTTCTGGCCTCCGTCAGCATTTTCTTGCCCTGGCAGCAGTGCTGGAGAGCACCTCAGCTGCTCTGACCCTTGGGCAAGGCCAAGGGGTGAGTGCGGGAAGCTGACCTGGTCCTGAAGCCACGTACTAGCCTCAGGTTGGGTGTGATTTCACAGAAAAAAACGCTGGAGCCTCCTCCACGGTTTCAGCAAAGCCACTGGGATTATTTTTGCATTAAATCCAGATGAGGGGAGGAAGTGTGAATGTCCCTGGGGACAGAGAAAATTGCAAAAGTCAGACAATTTACAGAAACAGATGTGGGCTTGCACGCTATGTGTGTGGAAGTGTTTGCCGGCAGGAGAGAGCTGCCCCTCAGACCCCAGGGCTGCTATGTGGGGCCTGCCAGCCCCTGCCAGGGCTCTCCTCTGCCTGCCCTGCAGCCCTGGCCACCGCCTCCCTGCCACAGGCAGCCTGCCGGCCCGGCCGCTCTTGCTCTCTCCCTGCCAGCTCCGGGGCTGCATGGCCACTCTGTGCTGCTCAGGGCTGCGAATATCTCCTAAGATCTCCAGCAAGAAAACAACAGTGGGCAAACGCAGAAGAAATCTTGTTCCCTCAATAGGGTGGATGGGTATTTTGGGAATTAGTACCTGATTTTGGGGAAGAAGATTGAATTTGTTCTCGGTGGTGTGACTGTGTTTATGCTAGACTGTCTCGGAATGAGAGATGGGGGAATTAAGTAACCCTCAGTGCAGTTCCTAAGCACAGGTCCCTTTCAAGAAAGGGGAAGTAGGTTTTCATATTGCCCTGGAGGAAAGCACTTCCCATACATTGTCTGGACCGCCAGTTCTGTACTAGCGTCATGGGAGGAATTGGGCTAGGAAGTTAGCACACCGGTTTCTGCCCACCAGATACCAAGAAAAAAAAACCTGGCCTGTAAACGTCAGCTTTGTCACACAGCATACATTGCTGACAACCTGATCTCAAGAGGAATATCCCAGAGAAATAGCTAATCAGTAACCCATACACAGCGGGAAAACATATAAAAGTATTAAAGAGCAGTTCTGTAGTTAAGTCTCAGAAAGTTGGGAAATCTCTTCCTGTCTTGTCTGCACAAGCATATGGGTTTAATATATGGAACAGAGCTGTATCTGTCTTGGAAAGAGGCTGGACAAACGTAGATGCACACACCCAAATGTTAGCGCTAAACCCAAGTTTGATCATCATTTGCACAACTCAGGCTTCTCAGTTTTGGGCCCGAGAGGTCTGTGCTGCTCAGGTGTGCCCAGGTCTGAGTCACTCAGTGCCTTGTGCCCATCTCAGCACTCCTTGCACCCAGAAACTAGGTGGCCCAGGGCCGAGTGCCCCAGTGCAGGGGTAGCTGGAGGGCTGCTCTGTGGCCACCTGAAGCATAGGGCAAGCCTGTCACTGAAGGCAGTTCCATTTCTGTGTTACAGGGGTGACAGATCTGCTTTTGTCGGGCTGATGGAGGCACTCCTTGGCCAACTCTACCTGCTATATAAGCCAGCAATACCCAGGCTATGGCTGCCCCATGCTGCCCCTCTGCCTCCTGATGGCCCTCACATGGGATGGCAACCAGTGGAAAAGGTGGCCAGAGGTGGTACCTAGCTAGCATGGCACACAACAGTGGGGACCTGCAGCTGTGGTCCTAGCTCCCTGCTAGCAGCACACTGCCTCTCCCTCTGCTCCAGAGCTGTGTTGGCTGCTTTGGCATGTCTTAGAAGAGGCAATGGCTCTGAAAAGGGTTCAAGAGGTGATTTAGTTCAGTTGAGGGTTGAACTTTGTAACTTGCTCTGTAACTCAGGAGGAAGGCAAGAGGGTCCACAGGAAGGGGGGTGGCATTTCAGGCATGCTCCTGCATTTAGGCTTCTCTGTTAGGCATATTCCAGCCTCAGTATGCTGGAGGGCTTTGACTCACCCTCTGAAGACCTCTAGTCCTCCCCACATGATGTGTCAGGAACCCGCCTCATGCCAGGTTTTGAATTCTGTTTTATAACCACATGCTTCAGTTTGTGCCACTGCAATACCAAAACTGAGGGGTGTCTAACCACTGCGTTAGCTTGCCAAGAAACCAGAGCCTAAATTCATCAAGGCAAAGTAATTAATGGTGTGAGAGTTCTACCAAAATCCGTGTAGGAACTGCTTGGAAACTGCATTTTCATTTCCCCTTTCAGATTTAGTTCTCTGACAATGAGTAATGCTACAGAAGTTGCTGTGCCCGGTCTACTTTAGAGACTTTAGCAATGCTCTCTGCCATGCTGTGAGGAAGCCTCCCTTTCTCCAAGGTATCTATTCCAGGGAAGGGAGTACTTTCACCTCCAGGTTGAAAAGGGTCTGGGCAACCTACCTGATTTCCCCTGTACTGCTCAGGAAGCCAAGGGAAAGCAAATAGACACATCCCAGTTTTCTCAACACACAGCTGGCATCTTGAACACACACGTTTTTCCTGCCTCCCTTTGAAAATGTTAAAAAAAAAAAAAAGGCTCTTCTTTAACCAAATAAGCACACTTCTTGTGCATTGTTTATATCTCTGGTGCAGTGCCTAGACTTGAGCAACAGTTAGCTTTATTTTGTATAATATAATGATAATCTAGCACAGGAGAAAGGCTTGTAGGGCTGAATACAATGGGTATCAAGAGTGTCATGGTTTACTTCCTGAGCATTGCACATACCATACTATTTGAGGCAGACCAAAATCAGAGCTGAGCAAATCTGAGAACAAAAAGGGAATCAGGCAGAGGGGACAGGAATAGCTTCCTTCCTTGATCTCAAACCCTTTCCTAACATCAGCAGCCTGCTGGTATCTCCAAGTGAGACAGATATCAGTGGATTAAGAGACAAATGTGACCTTTCATTGTAAACTGGCCCATGTCTTTACATGCCAAAACCCTGGATAATGTTATTTTCTGTAATTTGTCATAAACCCTTAGTTACTTGAGGTTTAAGACTTTATTTTTTGCTATCAACTTACTTTTCAATGCAAAAATAATTTGCAACTCTCCACTCCACCCCCATAAATATTTTCCACAACAAAGTGTTTGTTTCTGAAAGTTCCACATAATGACTCATACTGGGTTTAAAAAAAAGGAGAAGCAACGTATTTTTTAATGTATTAACAATATTCTCTCATAGCCAGATGTTCCCCTTCATTGCACAGCATGAAGAGGTGAAAAGGGGCAGAAAAACTGCAGTAAGAAAGAAAAAAAAAAAAAAGCAAGGACCAAGAGAAACATGTCAGGCTGCAATATTATACCTAACTTTGGAATTGCCTATGTGTTGTGCAGAGTGTGGAGCTGAAGGTCTCTTTGTGGAGTTCCAGATGACCAGAAAGTGAAGTCATGGAGCAAGTGCATGAAGCATGTGCATCCCTAAGAAAGGTCTCAAATTTTTATTCAAAAAATCCCAAAAGAAGGAAGAAGCAAAAATAAATCTGACATTCAGCTCTTTTTGGGAAGTTATTGGGTCAAGATGCTCCAGGAAGCGTGGTGGAGGGAAACAGGTGGAAATCAAGACATGTTAGAACATGTTTCTTATTCTACAGTCTTGTTCTTTTGCTGAGCTCACTCTATTCAAAAGTTGTTTATGAAGTATTTTACAGATGGATGCGCTCTTTATCCAAAATGCAAACTGCTTAGCCAGATGGCCTCACATCTGGATTAGTCTGCAGCACAAACCAGAAAAGAGTAGTTGCATTTTTAAGCAGCTGCTATCTGCAGCAGACCTAAAATGGGTGATGATCACCAAAGACATTTATATCAATATAATTTGCGAATGGTATTTATTTTTCTACTTCTGACAAGCCCTGGTGTTCTGGTGGAAACATTTCAGAATGTTTGGGTGTCTAATTTTCTTTATCATGATCGCAATGGAAACTTACTGCCTGATTGCAAGCACTGGTATTGGGAAACCCAAAGCTGGTTAAGAAATGAAGAATAGGTGTTTAATGTGAAAATTAAGTAATACAAGTTCTCACATAAAATGATAATGCACTGAAGTCCCTTATCCAAAATCTTGTCTCAAACTAAAAGGAAGATCGAAGCTTTTAAGAAGATAGTATTCAAAAAATGCCTTCTGTGAGCCACCCTTCCTTACCTTCATCCCCATTGATAATTAACTGAATTTCATTTCATAGGGGAAAGAAATAAATTGGTTCCCCAGCCTAACTGTGCAGTGCTGCTCCGCAAGCTTCGTATCAGCAGGTTTACAGTGTGTTTACACAGGTTATGTTCTTTCAGCAGATATTTATATTTTTGGCACAAACTGCCTTTCATCTACACATAAATTACCTTTTTGTTTCCTTTTAGCTTTATCTTGTAATTTATTCTGTTGTTTTTTAATCATTCTTGGAAGCAGTATGACTTTATTTTGGAATGCATTGTACAGTCATAATGTTAATATGGACAAATTCATTAGCTGTCTTCAGAGAGTTCCCATCCTGCAAGGAACACAAAATGCATGGCTTTAGATCTGAATCAGGCAGCCTGTTCCTACTGTTTCACGGCTAGAGAATGGTCTGAAATGGCTTCACTGAGCCCAAAATATTTTCTGAAAAGGACTTGGGTTCTATTTCTGTGCCTCTGGGGCCAGTTTCAAGGCTGCTGGGGAACCCACTGCTCATGCCTCTAACTGAGGAGCAGACAGCCCACTGCGCTGGTCATCAGGGCCCCTCGTGTTCAGCTCTGGGGCAGTTCTCCTGTGGCAGGGCTCTTGGGCTGCTTCAGGAGTATGGGACAGGAATGCCCTCCCTGCAGTCTGATTGCCTGATCATCAAAAGTGGACAACCTCTGGTGATCACAGCTCCTGGGCTATAGACCATTGACCCGGCACTTGAAATTCTGAAATTGTCATCAGAGCTTTGCTTTCAATGTTGTGGTAGGAAAGGTGGAAGTGATGAGTCTGGCCAGCTCAAGTTGTCTATGGTGAGAAAGGCGGCAGTCTCCACGCCTGTGGTCCCTCCTCCTGCTCAGCCTACTCGTGCTGGCAGAACAGAGGACATGTATGCTAGTAAAATGATACTGGTCAATCCTAACCAATGCTACTGGGGAATCCTCTCTGAATTACGACAAATCCCTGTAAACCAACATAGAATTAGCCCAAAAGTGCCTGCCATGGTTTTTGCACAAGGTCAACTAAACATGTGTACTCTCTTTTTTTAAAGTCAGGACCATATTCCGGCTTGCATAAATATATGCCAAGTCTCGTTCATGCTACTGGAGCACTGCTGGGCAGTTGTCGATCTGCTCCTTTCCTCCTAGCGTGTATAGGAGCTGCTGGGCTGTGCTATGCCGTTAGCTGCTGTAGCAGAGAGGAGGCGGCTGTAGGAGCAGCAGAGTGCAAAGAGAAAGCTTTCTGCAGCCTGGAGGTTTTGCCTCCCTCCCCCATCTTCAAGGTTTTTACATCTGCTCCCATAGTCACCAAAGAGAGAAAGACATATACACTCATATAACAACCCACAACAAAACCCACACAGGCAGAGCTGAGGAGCTCTCACCAGGAAGCTGACTTACCCTAAACCACTCTGCTATTTCTCGTCACACTACATCTGGGTCCGCTGTCACTGCTGCCTCCGGATGAGTTAGACCCAGCTGCCAGGACTAATTTGGCCTGTACATGCAGTGGTCTTTGGTTATCTCTTGAGGTTTTGGGTTTTTTTCTCTCAATAATATAATTGTTCTAATCGGCTAAAAAAGAAGTCCATCTGAAAAAGCCAAGAATACAGAACGCGACAGTTCTTTTCTTCACCTATCTCATCGAGAATAGTTGACTTCCGTAACATTTATTTCCAACAGCCGTTTTCAGCTTCCTGCGTCTGGTGAGTTCTTTGCATTTTCTTTTTTTTCTAAAAGTCTTAATGTGAATTGATATTCTGAATCAAATTCAATATCTTTAGTTTTATTAATAAGATTGTGAAATTGATTCACATAATCAATTTCACTTTTAGTAACATCTGTATTGTGATACCCTGTTAAACAATGGTCTAATCCTGCCCCAGGTCGTGTATTGTCTGGATTTTCATTTGTTCAGGGTTTGTTTCTACTTCAGCATAAAAAAGCTTTGTATAAAATTAGAAAGAGGGGTGTGGTGGGCTGTGCCATGCCAGTATTTTCCTAGTTAACTGATGTAAGAATAAAGAGAGAAAATTGGAATTACTGTAAAGATGGTGGATCTGATTCTGATCCCCTTTGCTGTTGTATGAACTATGAACCCGGGAGAGACAGGCATGTGTAAACCTGCAACACCTCAAAGGTTGGCTTTCTTCCCCATTTGTAAAGTACGTCATGGTTATGAGAAAACTGTTCTGCTTCATCTTAAATGTTCCCAAGCGAATTTAGGTGAAGGTTTTATTGTGAGAATTTGAGAAAGGTGAAATTTAGGTTCTTAGGACTGAAGTGAGATTCAAAGTAATTTTAATTTGCCAACGTATCTGTCACTGGCTCTGGTTCTAGCAGCTGCCTGGCCCCGCTGGGTCTAACAAGCGCCTCTGCCACCTTCTGAGATGGAAGGGCATCGTTTGCTGTCTAAATGGCTGTGGCTGTAACTCTTTGCTTTCATCTCACCCCCACAGCTTCTTCTCTTCTGCTTTCTGAGCCAGCCATGGCATGCTCATGGTGTGGGATCCCCGTAGAGAGCGGTATGTGTGTGCGTGCATGTGTGCACATCTGTGCACGCCCATTTCTAGATTCTCCTTACCAAACCTGCATCTTATGATGCTCTAGTGGTGGTGGGATGGTCTTGTCACATTGCCAATGAGAGGTAGTTAATCTAAAATGTGAATGAGGAGGGAGCAGACAGAGGCCGGAACCATCCCTCTGACATAGGTCCCCACAAAATATCTGAATGTGGCTTTAAGATTTTCTAACTTCTTCTTTCAGCTGTGTTTCCACTGGTGAATGGGGTGGGAGTGGGGCCGTGGCATCTGGAAGAGGCCAGCTTTAACACGGGATTTATCCTGAAGAAAATACTTGCAGAGGAAAAAGGTAGGATAAATGAGATTAGTTAGTTGTTAGCAGGCACATCTGTCAGCATTTTTTTGGTGTCAGTGCATGCCTGTCTGCTGCTGCTGTCAGAATAAGGTGGGATCGTGCATTACATTGTGCTGCTTTGCATTTCACATTTTCAAAACCCACCATTTAGATCAGTGGGTGTTTACAAATGTTCCAGCAGAAAAGAACATACACGTATACTTACTTGACTTTAGAACGGGGTTTAATCTCATTTTTCAGAGACAGGTCTGAAGATGTATCACACAAGTGAAGTCCAATTTACCAGAGAAAGTGGGTACAGACTTGATGTGAATACCATGTTTGAGACTTGGGCAGCAACTGCAGGGTAGAAAAGCCCCACGTGCACTTGCTTCCTGCTAAGTTGAGACAGTAGGCCTTGGGGGGGCATAATACCAAGTTTTATGTTCACTAGATTAGGTGCTGCAGACCAGGAAAAATAGTAGTTTTCTATTTATAGAGAATCTGTGTTTTTATAAGTAATCTGTACTTACTAAGTTCCAGAGCAAAGAAATAAATTTTAAAAATGGGCTTGATTTTCATCTATAGCAAGACACAAATTCATAGTCCATCAGCAGGGCAAAGTGGCTGTAAATTACAGTCATTTAATCCCATTTTAAGGGAATTTTACCATGTCAAAGCAGCGTGAGATGGTCTCATGGCAGAAGAGCATGAGGCCTCACATGATTGCCTATATCAGAGAACAGTCCCTGTATCTATCTACACACAGCACAATAAACCCATGAAGTTGGAGCTGTACTTCCAGAAAGTTAACGAAAAATACTTTTCCAGCCTGGTGACCAGCTTTCTCAAGAAAATGTTTGTATGTAGATTTTTAACAGATTCTGGCTCAGATGCTCCATTGGGAGTGTGAATTTGGGGATGAAATGAAAGCACTCTCCCTACTGCATAAACCCAGCAACTGAGAGACTGATGCTGAAGTCGCATCAGCTGGTAACAGCTGCCAGTGCCAGTGGTATCAAGGAAGCAATCTCTTGTACAGCGAGGGGCAAGCCATAGAAATCCTTAAAGATGTAAGAGGACGCTTTGCAGTATACCCAGAGCACACAGGAAATGAGCGGAAATCGTGGTGGCAGGCTGGCAGGCTGCGCCTCTGGCCTCTCTTGTAGAGCAGTGGGTCTGCACCAGTGGAAGCTCTGAGGAGCTTTTCTCGGTGACACGTTCTGATAACCAGCCGAGAAGACACTCAGGGAGATGAAATTCTGCTGGTTTGTTTCTTACATCTGCTGTGCAGCTCTAGATGCATAGCACCAGCTGGGTTAGGGGCTTTAAATGAAAAGGATTTTCAATGAAAAACACCTCTTCTCTCTAAAGCAAACACCCCCCATTTTCTTTGTAAAATGTTGGTGCTGTGACTTTATAGTTTTCATTAAGAAACTGTCAAATGTTACTGAATGCACTGTTCAAGTGATTAATTCGACTTGGCATTGACCATAAAATGAAAAATTGCAGAATTTTTAATAACGCTTTTGATTATGGTTTGAAAAGAAATAAAAGGAGTAACTGTAAAACTTGCCTTTTTCAAAGTCTTAATGTGACATTTCAGGCATCATGCTACACAGCTTAACATCATTTCCAAATTAGGTTCTCACTTTTTGGCCAGCAGTATGTGGTTTTATTAAATCAGCAGTTTTCAAATGTTTCCATGCTATGAGCACAGCTCACAGCTGAAAAATGTCTTGGGATAGCCCCAGTGCAGTAATTAAGAAAGGAAGTTGGCTGCAGCTGTCTCAAGCCCACTATTAAAGCATTATGGCTTTAAAATACTGGACAGAATCACACAAATACAACAAAGTGAAGCAACAATAAAATTTGTGGGCTGTAGCCTACCATTAGCTCTTCTCTGGAAACCAAATACAGTTTCATATGTGCGTAGCAGAATTTAGTTGTGCTTCAATTCTTATGTCAGTGAAGAACTGGGAGACCTTCCTAATTCACCAAAAGTGTTGGTCTACAGTGGAAGGGGAGACATTTGGAGCCAGCAAAACCTCTGTAACGCAGCAGTGAGCGTGAGCGCTAGAAGTCACGGGTACAAAACCTTGGTGTATCGGGTCTAAAGTGAATAGCTGCCAAAGTAGCAGAGAGCAATAGTCCCAGCAGTCACATTCTGCTGGAGGCTGTGCCGGAGGATCACCATCACTGGTGGCACGGCAGCTGGAGGATAGCTGAGAGCATGGTCCGAACACTTAACTGCACGCCTGTGTTCCTGACAGGGCGATTACGGGAGTACTTGCTTGTGCCTAGCCCCGCTTGTGGCTGTGCCCTGTGTTTCTTGCAGATTGTTTGAACTTTCCCTACCCTGCACAATCGCTTGCCGCTCTGTGTGTGTCGTATTTCTTTTGCACAAGGAATCACATTTGGTCTTCAGTTACAGAAGCCAAGGAGAAGTGTAAATTACTAAGGGGTGAGGGTGGGGCTGAACCGGGCATGTTTGTCTTTACCTGATGAAATGTATGAACCTGCTGGAAACCACACGAGGATTCTGCAATGGCTTGGGTGTTTCCCCAATGGGGGACTGTGGTGACCTATCACATAGGAAAGACCCAGCATGTGCTGGAAAGGGAATGAACACCTCTCCCGGCAGAAGCTGGCATGAAGGGCTGTGGTTACATACCATGCACGATGCCGCTTGTCACACACAAGTGTGACCGTGGAGTACCAGTCTCAATAACTGACACTTGCCCAGTTTGAGGTTGTTGTACCATCTGGTGATATCTCTTTTCCTCATGAGTGACAGTGAGTTGCTTTTGAAGGTTATCCTGGTTTATGTTAAACTACAGGTGAGACTGGCTCTCCTAATGTAAGTAGTTAGGGGTCTGTTTTGGTCGTCTCCTGTACATATGGTCATTGAAAGAATATGAAACCTCTCACTCTCGCAAAAAAACCATTCTTTCCTTTTGTTGATAGGCATGCCAGTGAACACACAGTTTGCAGCTTGCCTTTTCTTTTCATTAAGTGACTGTACTTAAAAACTGGTGAAGTCTTTAGAGTTCAAAGTTATTGAATTAATGACATACTGAATTATCTATTAATTTCCTCTTATCATCTCTGTGCTTGTGTTTTTCTCATTACGAAAATATATTATAAAACATCTGTCTTAAAAATCCCTCATGTAATTTATTTTGTTTCCATCAATTTAAATGCAGGTTTTTAAATTCATGTATCTTTCAGTGGAGTTTTAATTCTGGATGAAAAGCCGTTGGGTAAAAAATCTCTGAGTTTGAATCAAGTCCACCAGGATTCAAAAATAAAGCATGGGAAATGTTCTCTTAATGTTCAAATGTAGCTCTCCTAAAATAGCTCTCTTTTCATATGTGTGATCATTTTCATGCAAAATATGTAAAAATCAAGAAAATCAAGGAAAACTGTCTATGCTTCCCCCTGGAAAACAGA
Source organism: Pandion haliaetus (assembly GCA_013401275.1). Taxonomy (NCBI): domain Eukaryota; kingdom Metazoa; phylum Chordata; class Aves; order Accipitriformes; family Pandionidae; genus Pandion; species Pandion haliaetus. Next base: position 209,478 of record VYZV01000458.1, on the reverse strand, counting down.
AACTCTGCATTAAGATTTACTGTAGTGTGGGGATTTGCATGATCTTTAAACCAACTGAAAGCCACATAGATGTCAGCTTTAAGTATCTGAAATGGCTTCTCAAAATACTGAGCTGAAGAATGAGTGAGAAGGATTTATGTATTACTTTTGGTGGTAAAGAGCAGAGGCTTTTCTCCTCTTAACCTATTCCATATGACCCAGTGCTGCCTGCGGTATTACATGTCTTATATAAAAGTGACAAGAGATTAAGGTTATACCAGAATCAGAGAAAACTAAAGGAAAACAGGCCCTGAAATATATATTCTGCTCTAGCATATGGTTGGTGTTAGATATAAATCAATGTAAAATCTGAACTACCAGGTATAACTTGTGCTAATTGCAGAAAAAAAAGAAATCTTGACAGCATGTTCATTTGAAATTGGGCTTTAATCATAACTATGCATAGGACGTAGGCAATTTGATGTAGGCAAGTACGCATGCCCATTTATTGTGTTTAAGTTAATTTACTGCAATTAAGGAATTCTAAAGAGGCTACATAGTGAGAAAAAATATTTTCCTACCTGTCCTGTAAATACATATTACCTCTTACTTTATCCTTGTGCTGGGTACAGTGCATGAACACTGAGTTGTGCAATAGATTGTGGAAGGCAACTCCTTTTTTAATTTATAAAACAAAACAAAAGGACAAAGATCTTGAATCAACAAATGCAGGAAAAATTATGATAATTGTATGTTTTGTATGGCACCTTCTACTTGCAAAGTGATTGGAATTATTTCCAAGCAAGCCCTCCAAATTTTTAACATTTTACTGTACATGCGTGCACACACAGAGTTTAAGAATGAACTTAAAAAAATGGCAGTTTCCCTCGGGCTGAAACCCAGACTATGATTTTAAACAACCTAATATATATGGAGACAATAAAAAGCTTTTTGTTGCTGGCAGTTCTAGGCGGAAAAGCTAAAATTGTCAGCTACTTTTCTCAGTGTTATAAAAGAAATAACCAACCAAATTATTGTTGCTTATTGTTACTAGCTTTGCTCATTAACTCAAGAGGTTTAACATTCATCACAGCAAAACTGAACAGTGACATGCAGTAAATACATTCTTCCCAAAATAAAAAAAAAATCCGTATGTTTTAGCAAGAAGTCATTATAGCAAATTGTTTGTTCAACTGAAGCGTCATTATTTGCTACTGAAAACACTTATACATTCAACACATTTTATTCTTATCACAAAATATGAAAAATAATCTTCCATCAAACATTGGCTAATTCTGTTCTAACTAATATTTCCCTCCTCCACCTTTGCCTCCCACTGAAATCAAACTCATGCAAATATGTAACTTAATGAACATGGAGAACCTCCTTCTTCTCCCCCTGAGGTTAGGGAGAGAAGATCTGGGCTTGAGAGTCTCCTTATTTTGTGGTAGGCATTTTATAAAACCAGAGCAAAGTTAAACTTGAAGAGACCTCTGAAAGTAATCTTGGAGATCTTGCGAGGGATCCATGGAGGGCAGTGGAGAAATGGTAGGACAATTTTTTAAAGATTTTTTAACATTGAGGAGGGTGTTGTATCACCTGTATTGTTCATATATTAGCTTTTAGCTATACTGTTAATATTGATTACTTGGTACTGTTTAAGGGACCCTGTTAAGAAGATCAGGTACTGTAGAGCCGAAACACGCAGAAGTCAGCCCTTTCCACTGCAGTGGGCTTGACACAGGCTCTGAACGAGAGGAAGCTGTTTGCCTGCAAATGCAAGTGTGTATGTGGAGTTGCCAAGTTGTAGTTTTAACATTTTACCATGTTACGCATCTGTGGGATTTAATATAAATCCATGCATCCCCTTAACAACAAATTATTTTAACATATTGTAAAGATGTGTCTAAAAAATTTAATGGTTGCATATGCAGTAGAAATATAGTTGTTTACAATGTGTAGCTAAGTAATTTATTTGTATATGTAAGACTATTATCTATCAGTTATATACCTAGGTTACTGCAAATCCAGATTTAGCACAGCAGTCATTTCTGCTCATGTGTATATGAATAGACATGTGTACCTATAGGTAGAAATAAAGTAATTTAAAGACCATGGTAATTTTAATTACGCATCCATTCTTTGATGCAAAATATGTATGCAGGTTTTCAAATGACGGTAAGATATCTTGCCCTGAATATGCATCTGTTTTGTATAGCAATCTGTAGCAAACTCTTCTGCAAATTAATGAATATCAATGTGTATATACATACATGTTTATATACGTATATAGACATGCAAAGCAACATAAATAGGGATGTCATTTTTTGTACATGGATGTATAGATTCATTACTGAAATAGTTACATTTTTAAATATGCACTGATTTATTTTCAATCTTTTTGTGTATATATATGCATATACACTTCTATGCATCCAGTCTAGCAAATAATGCATCATTCTGAAAAATACTACAAATGCTTATTTAAAACTAAAAAATATTAGTTATGTATGAAAGGGAAATGGACACTTCATGATGATTATGCCTGTATCTGCAGATGGTAAAAAACCCCCCAACAAACAGAAATAGGGAAAGGGCAAGGTTTTCTGGAAAGAAAACACAATCATCGTTGCAGATTGTAAATAAGAGTACTTCACATTCTGTCAGCCAAAAAAATTTGGGGAGATTTTAAAGAGTTAAACCTGTAAAAGGAAATCTACAAAAATATGTTGTAAGTGCCTTTTTGATTTGTCTCAAACTTCAAGGAAGGTGAACTGTGTTAAAAGAGGATGTGGCATGAAAAATTTGAAGTGGTTTGGGGCCCAAAGCTGCAAACATTTCCACATGTGAATAATTCTACACACACAGTAGTATCAATGAAGTCAATTACTTAAATATCATGCATTTTATAATACCAGTCCTTCAGTTTGGCTATAATGCAGTTAAGACTTGGGTGGAAATTTACTTTTTAACTCTGAGTCCATTCTGATAGACAGAGTGACTTTTCATATGTATGTGTGATAATGCTGTAATCAGCGCATAGCGCTTTATCCATGTTCATCTGCAAGCATATCTGTATCCCCATCTGGACCTAAAAGTAGTTCTATGTCAATGATGAATATATATATATATATATA
>VYZV01000458.1:52797-206338 GCA_013401275.1 Pandion haliaetus | reverse complement strand
CTGTGGTAAGACTCAAGAAGAAATTCTCTGTTTAAGAGCAGAGAAGAAAATTTATCACAGGGAAGGTGGGAAAGGAAGGTGACATACCCAGTATCTTGCAGAAGGGAAACACTCAGTAAGCACAAGAGCACGTGCCATGCTTCGGGCACAACATGCTGCTCCATTTCTGCTGACTTTGGAGGATATTGGATCGGACTGAGAATGGCACATGAGCTGGTCCTCTGTAAGGGGTTTACCTTCCTGCACTTGATTTACCCAAATTTTAATTTGGAGAGGATGCAACATTTATACTGAAAATGGGTCACTTTTGAAAATGCCCTATAGTGTCATGAATACCACATAGTCCGTAATTTACCATGTCATGCCATAAACATGTGGAGAAAAATTACTTCAGACTCATGGCTCGAATTTTGAAGCAGGTACTTAGCACTGCCAGATGTCATTGACTTCTATTGAATTTAGGATCTTGGATCAATACATGAGACTCTCAAAGACTTTTTGTTAATTTTTGGAGTGGTTCTAATCATTTGTGTTCATGTTTAATTTCTAAGTAGCTGAATCAAGGTGTGATTAGTCACAGCTAAAGGGTTCTTCAAGATAAAATAAATATTTCTTTTTTCTATTGGGTAATTAAAATGAGAGCTAAATAGTTTTTCTCAGTGACTATAGTAAACTGAATAGATCTTTAGACATGTCATTATCCATTGCTTATATATATTCATTATAGGTACTATTATTAAAGTAAGGAGCTAGCAATTTTTTATTTAAGATATCTCATTATACAGCTCTATATGTATGTGCAGTGTGTAAGCCTGTGTGTAAGTATGCACGTTTTCTTAAACAGAAAGCTTCATCCCTTTACTAGGACTTCATGTCTCATTTCATCTTGTAAATAACATTGGTCTGTATTTGTCGTTATTTTATAGCAAGATTCCCCAGTCTCAATATGAGGGAATTTCCTTTAAATCTGATGACTTACGTTCCCTTGCTAATAATAAAGTTGGCAAGATGACTGAATATTTGATCTTTTCTTGATTCTTTTCTTCAGTTTCAGTTGTTAAAACTGCCAAAGAAAGAAACTGAGGTTTAAAATTTTCAGGTGTTGTCTTGATCCAGAAGTGATTTTTTGCAAAGGCTCCTAAGGAAGTGGTTGTCCGTCTTCTTTAAATTACATAAATTAGAAAAAAATTGGTTTATATTTTTTTTCAAAACAAAGCACTGAAATTTGAAAACAGGAACAGGATTTCAGTTTTGTGAATAAGAGAGTGAAAGAAAAATTTCTAAGTTGTTAAGTCTACAACTTTTTTTAATGCTGGAAGGATTGTTTTTGAGATGACAAGACATCCTGGCTTTGAAAATATGCGTTCATTGCTTGTTGCTTGCTCCTCTAATTTTACGAAGCCATTGCAGGTATGATTGTACTTAAGGGTAAAATATCTGTATAAAAGCTCTCATCCAAGCTTCTGGGCATCCTCTCAATTCTTTAAAATATGAAAACACATTGAGAGATAGTCTGGCAATTAATCCATCAGTATCATAAATATACCAGACAGCTGAAGCATTCTGCCAATGAAATAACCTGCCATTTTGCTCTTGGGCCAGAGAATAAAGATGGCCCCTGTGGTAGTCTACTTGGGAAGTAAATGAGTTGAATGTAGTTTTTTTGGTGGAGTAGTTTGGAGAAAAGATGCAGCACCTTGCAAAGGTATGGACTGAGAGCCAGTTCTCCTTCATGGCAGTGGTACCACCACGGAATGTCACTATGGACTGAAATGCTGGCACTGTCTAAGGTGGCGGGTGGCTGTTTCCTAGACTGGCAAGACAGGGCCACTTAGTGCTGTAGATCAAAATAATCTCAAAATGAGTTTAAAAACCAGGAGACAGCTAACGCAAATGTCAGAGCATCAGCTTAATGAATGCACGACAGGAAACTTCGCAGCGACGGGCCATTTGCTTGCAGACCAGCTGCAGTCTCCAGACGGACTACAGCTGATGTATTAGTTCTCAGTAGTCCTGTGCCGTGGCAGTAAAGGCCCATGCAGCAGTCTGGAAGTTTGTATCGGAATGGAGTAAGTCCAGCTCACCCATGGAACTGAAAACAAGGTAGCATGACCTTGGCAACCTGGTGATCTCGCTGAGCATCCAGACTGGGTCCACAATGGCCACAGTGTCTCCGACATGGAGGCCAATCATCTCCCTGCTACATCTTCTGGGTGCTGACCCTAACCAGGCAACACCACCTCTGCCCTGTCTTGATTTCCTGCTAGCCTTCCTCCTCCTCCTCCCTCGCCTTCTGCTCACAGGAGTTGTTCTCAGGCCCTGTCCATGCCCTGCAGTGCCCACTGCACCCACGGAGGTGAAGGTGTAAAGCTGCGCGCTGTTCTGGTCGGTGAGGGTACTCTCCATGTCTCCTTCCTCTCCTCAAGACCCTCTAACTAGGAGATGCAAGGAGAGTTTTTATGTATCTGCAGTGCAGTTAGAAGGAGCAGTGATTACAATCAACACAATAAAGAAGAACTGTAGGCACTGTTTTGCAGACCCCCACCCCTGTGTGAGGTGGGACTTACAGTAGTAATGTAGGCAGGCAAAGACAGTATGTGCATCCAAGCATCGCACAGCAAGTGGAAGTCTCTCCAGTGGTTTTCAACTTTTTTTGTTAGTATAAATATTTTTATTTCCTCACAACGTTAGGTCTCTTCAAGAGCTAGTATACACAGTGCTCAAACTTGAAGAATTAGCCTGTTCTTATCCTGATATCAACAGGAACTGCACTGAGATGTAATTGTGGTAGGGACCGGATAATGGCAATAATAGTTAGCATGTTAATTGTTTTAACTCTCTGAAGCATTTTGTGTCTGCCTGATCTAAAAAGTCTGTTGTCTTGCCCACGTGGTTTGTTTACATATGAGCTAATTACTTTCAAATGCCAGCCTACCCAAGGGTGCACTATCAATATCCAAGATGGGTTTTGAAATTAGGAGTTCCTGACTTTTTATTTTCCCCTATCATAAGACACTGTCCATCCCCTGCAGATGTTTAGCCATAGTAAGTGGTGCTCACAATGATCTTATAGTAGATGCCAGAGGCATTCCTGGCATAAATGAAAAGCCCATTTGGTTCAGTTGATAAATTTACCCCTTCTGATAGAAGCAGTCCTGCTTTCCTTTGTTGGTAGAATTGTTTCAACAAATATTAGATTAGTTTTTCATGGGATGTATATTCACGTGAATCCTCCACGTGCAAAGAGCTTGGTGCTGCTGTGCTCCTCTTCCCATCCCGTCACGTTATGGATTGATAACACCACTCACCTTCTCTGTATCATATTCAGCCATGATCAAGTGTAAGGCATTTACTTGCATGACATTGCTGAGGTGCAGGACAGGCAGTGCCCGGAGAGCAGCTGTTGTATGGCTTCTTGTGCTCACGTTGTCAGCAAAGTCCGAGAACTCTATAATCACACACCAGTGCCAAGGTTCTGTATTCCAAAGACAGAGGGAACAAAAATAGGAAAGCAAAGAAAATAAATGTTGCAGTAGTTACATAGACAATATGATGCAGTTGAAAAAACAGTGCTCTATCTAAAACTGTGCAAGGATTTTCTTTGAGGTTAATCTCAAAGTTTATTAAAGGTCACTATTCAGAATGACTGCATCAGAATTAGACATATATTCTTATACTTAATAATATTATACAAACTCTCACCTTAATATTCAAATAAAATCTTCTATTGTTATGAGTGATGAAAGCATAAACTGAAGTAGTGTAAAAGAAGATACAGGTTTATATCTGGAATTCCAGATCCAAAATGGACTTGATAAAGTTAGTAAAATTTGGAAAACCAAATTGCTGGGAAAAAAAAATCCGTCAGCAGCTTAGTCTCAACCATCTGTGATCAGAAGATTTTGTGCAGTCTTTTAATGGGTGTAGCACGCTGTACTGTTGGACCAAGACCGTAGTATACAATATGAGAGAAAGGAACCAAACCTTTTGCAAATATTTACACAAATGGTTGTATACTGAGGAATTGCCCCGTACTGGCCTGTCCTTTAAAAGACATTGTTTTCTGTTGATGTTTAATCTAAAGAGTTTTCCATTAATTGAGGTGAACTTGCGTAATTATTTTAATACACTAATACTGCTCTTACGCTGAGGCTGCGTCACGGACAGGCTATGTGCATAATTAAAGATATATCTTCAGTATGCACATATGTTGTCCCAACTATATATGGAGGCACATGAACTCCAAATGGCTGTGAACAAAAGCAAGATCAGGACCACTGACAGCAATCTGTCCACAGGACCAGAATATGGACCTTGGTATATACTGTTAATTTTTATTCTTCAATGGATTGTAGAACAATATAATTTGCTTTGAAAACAATTCTGCACTGTCATGGTGGAATATTTCAGCTTTTGTTATTGTGTGTGTCAACTAGCCATATTCCTTAGTCCTTAATATCTTTTTCAGTCTTTAATATTCTTTCAAAATAGGCAACATAATCAGACCTGGTAATCAACAAGGTGAGACCCCGACCAATCCTTTTACCTGTCTTTCTCCGTTCTGCCACTTATGAAATAGCAAAAGTCATGCTTCAGACATCCTTACTTTCCCCCACATTTAAATATACACAAAATAATGAGCCTGAAGGCATTAAGGACTACTTGCACCAAAGAAATGTTTGTTCTGAAAAGGAGACTTGGTACATGCTAACTTTCTCCTGGGAGCATGCAGCTTTGTTGAATCATACGCTACTGGCTTGAGGTGAATTGCGGTGTTTTCAAACTGTATTGCTGACAACTCTGAAGTAGAATGCCCTGAAGGAAAGATGATGATGCATTTAAGTAATTGGACTGTGTATCTGGCATATACTTTTTGAATTTTTCATGGATGTATTTTGTAAACGTCTTGTTTAATTCCTTTGAGAGCTTGTTTGGGGAATGGAGAAGGTGAGACAGTGGAGTCAGACCTACTGAATCTTTAAAAGCGAATTTCCAACTGCTGCCACCAAAACTTAAATTCATGGAGCAGCTTGTTTCCTGGCAGCCAGGAATGCCATGAAGCGGCCTCGGCCTCTATCCCACTTCCTAGAAGCGAGCTGAGATGGCGAGAGCACGGTCGCGCTGGCAGTCCAGGAAGCGCTGTCTGTTGCAATGGCCCCTCTAGATACCGGTAACTCAAATACGCACAAGGACTGCCCTGCAGGCTTGGTGCCACCTCTATAAAACAACATGTTCTGGCCAAGCTGCTGACACACCTTCTTTCGGTGGGTGCATCGGGTGGGAGAGATGCAGGTGTGCCAGCAACACGGAGGAGGTAGGGCGCTGCCTCACTACAAAACGAAAGCAGGGGAGTTGCCAGTAGCTGTTGTCAGTGCCTGTAAAATGTTCTCTCTAAGCTCGTCTAGCGCTTTTCTCTTCTTGTCCTTTGCTTTTCCCCTTTGTGGAGTAAGCCAAAGCCTTGAGCGTACTAGAAATGTGGGTGAAGGGTGGTACTGGGGGGGGGGTAGGGTGGTGAAACTGCAGAGCATTACGGTGACAGAGAGCGTATGCTTTTTGTGGCCATCATTTCTGCGCAAATAACCTTAATTTGTGACTTCTCTCTTCATATATAAAGGAGACAGGAATATATTATTTTTGTAACGTACACAGGACATTTTGAAATTATGCAGTGATACTTTTTTAATTACTTTTGTTGAGCAGAACTAATTTGCCTTCAGTTTTGCAGCTAGTGATTTTCATAGCATCTTGTGTGTCGCACTGTGTGAGCAGTGAATCTTGCAAACAGCTAGTGGGGAAGAGGCAAACGTTTTCAAAATAGGAAAATTTGACTGAATGCTGGCAGGAGCTCAAAAGCAATTACATGCTCTGAAGAGGTACTCTCAGTTCAGTTTTACAACAGAGTAAATGTCAGGGCAGCTGTATCCCCTTCAAATGAAATAGTTTGACTGGGGCAAGCACTGGTGGTGTGGCTTTCTTTGGCTTGTGTTCCTTGTTTGTTGAAATTGATTTGTAAGAAAAATTTTGAACTTTTTTGTATTTTTGCTGTGAATCCTTCATTGCTTTTGAAAACTGTCAACTTTCATGTTGCTTGAGATTCACACCTGAAGTCTTTGCTTCCTCATTGTCACAAGTAGTTCTGTGTTGCTGTTCATTACGGAATTGCTTAAATAGTCAAATTGGTTACTGAAGGGCTTTTTTTCTCTTGACTGCCTCTAAGAGAGCATGGGTACATTTTCAAGGGAATCTGAACTGATCGGTTAAGAGGGATTCAGGATTCTGTCAGTCTTGGTGAAAGTCAGAGGCAGGAAATGTCTCACTAAAAGCAGGTTAGTAGCAGTTATACCAAAGTTAGATTGATTTTGTTATTTTTTTTAGCCAACTGGAGGGAAAAAATAGTTGGTGTCAGTGGAGAATGGCAGAGGTGATAGCACTATTAGCCCCCATGGAGCAGCAAGAAGGTTATTTACATGAATGGCTGTTGCACATGCAGCTGACTCAGAGGGAACGGCAAGGTTCAGCATCCTCGATGTGGGGTACTCCCCATGGCTGTCCAAAGACATGTCCAGGCATCTTTATCTTGATGAATAATGGTCTGTTCTCCGTGGGTTATAAATGTTACATTTTATTTTTACTCTTCCAGAAACATCATTTGACTCACTGAAGAATTAAAACCAACACCATCGCAGAGCCGTGTGGGAGAAAAGGGGATTTTAGACTCAAGTGACACAATCAAGTCTTGAGAAGTAAAGAGATTTGGATGGTTTCTCACCAAATGGAAGTTATCTAGAAAGCCTCTGAGACCACTGCCTCTCTCCATCCCACTCCTGCTGCACAGAGACGGTGCTCTTGGCCCTGGACGTTAATAAAATGCTGGATTCAATTAAGTGTGTCCTGGTGGGAGACTCCGCAGTGGGGAAAACATCTCTTTTGGTACGTTTCACCTCTGAGACTTTTCCAGATGACTACAGACCCACCGTGTATGAAAATACCGGAGTGGACGTCTTCATGGATGGTGTACAGATTAGCCTAGGTCTTTGGGACACGTCTGGCAGCGATGCCTTCAAAGGCATTCGCCCCCTCTCATACCAACAGGCAGATGTGGTATTAATGTGCTACTCAGTGGCAAACCACAATTCCTTTCTGAACCTGAGGAACAAGTGGATCGGTGAGATCCGCAGCCATTTGCCCCGCATCCCCGTTTTGGTAGTGGCTACTCAGACTGACCAGCGTGACACGGGGCCCTACCGTTCCTCCTGCATCAGCCCAATAGATGGGAAGCGGCTCGCCCAGGACGTGCGAGCCAAAGGCTATTTGGAGTGCTCTGCCCTCAGCAACCGGGGGGTGCAGCAGGTGTTTGAGTATGCCGTGCGGACAGCAGTCAATCAAGCCAAAAGGCAGAACAGGCGGAAGCTCTTCTCCATTAACGAGTGCAAGATCTTTTGAGGACCATCAGCAGTGGTTTTGCCCGCATTCGTTCTTTCTGTCTTCGCACAGAGATACCACAGCAGAGAGAACGGGAGGTGAATCAAAGGAGGACTTCTGGCAGGACCACAGTGCCGGTGCCCCTAGTGAGACAGATGTCCACTCTATCTGATCTGCTCCCCCCCAACACACATGGGCACTATCTTGAAAAATGAAAGGTGCAGGTACATGCCCTTATTCACAAGCCCGCGTCTGGACTTTGCTAGCCTGGACTGGAGCAGCCTAGCCCAGAGATCTGCAGATAATAGCTGTGCTGATTTTGTTGTTGTTTCTGTTGATGTTCCTCAGTTGTTGATTCATCTGCATTTATTTAATTACAAACTTCTGCCTGGATCAACCCTCACCTCTTGCCATATCTGTCCATGTGGAGTTTTTTTTAACTTTAAGAACTTAGTGTATAAAATCTGACTAATGTGTGTTCTATTTAAAAGACTCTTGTATACGTTGTTGTAAAATACTGACAGTTTCTTTTCATAATTTGGAGGTTCTTCCTTTAGCTAACCACAGAAGCAAATTGTCCTATCCTTATAATAAATGGCCTGCGGGCAACCCTAGCACTTCCTAGACATGCCCAAGTCACTGCATAACAGTAATCAAATCCAGTACGTCCACTGTAGGAATGATCAAAACTTAGTGACACTTGACAGCTGTCCTGTGGCTTTGTGAGATTTATTTCATTATCGTAGTCTTGTTTCTCAGCAATGTGGTCAAAGATGGGACAAACCAGGAGGAAAGTAACCTGATTCTTCCTATACCTCACCTGGTTACAACCCCAGAAGGACTGGCTTGCAGTCAGGGCTGGTTTAGACATATGGTTGGAGTGGCAGAGATGAATCTGTGCAACCCTTCTTGTCCCTGCTGTAATTCTGGAGGCAAAAGATTTCAGTCTCCAGGGATAAAAGGTATTTTTTCATGAGCACTAAAATTCTCACGTATTTTTAGTACATTTCTTTTCGAAACAGTGGTTTTAGTGAAACCAGTCGCCTACTATAGTAAAAATTAAGTACATGGCAATGTTGAATGTGCGTATTTAGAATAGCTAATTAACTTCTTTTTTTTGAGTTTGCATACTAAGTATAAGTGCCTGGGTTGTATCAAAATAAGACTGAAACAGGCTTTGCATGCTGGGGAGCCTGACAAGTCTAAGAGTCAAATCCTGACATACCTGCTCGGCCCAAGTTACCCTCCTGCACAAAAAGCAAGGCTAAGGAGGAGAAACTCCAGGTGTGTAGGAGAACTCTGCTAGAAGATGGAGTGGGATCAACATGCTGTACATTCCTCATGAGTTGTGGTGTTCCTCTCCTCCTCAGGTTATCTGTCCCCTCTGCCCCGCAGCATCTCTCAGGTCTTGCAGATCTGTCTCATCCCAAAGTTTCTGCTGCCCATAGAGGAAATCCCTTGGAGAATTTCTTAGTGCAGCAAGATTTTTTTTCTCCCTTTCCTTGTCCTTCAGCTAGCTCAGAACTGACCTTTGAAGGCCTTATAGCATGGTGCCGTAGAAGGTAGCACATAGCACAGTAGGATGATTCTCTTTCCACGTGGGTCCTGAGAGAATGACCTGTGTTAGTTCTGACTGAGCCCCGAGTCATGTGTTTCAACAGGAATGGATGCAGTGGCTTGTCTTATTTACATCTAAGGTGGGACTTCATGAGTTACCCTGCTAAGCAAATAAGCTCAGGTCTTATCTATCTGTAGTTTGTCCCTGAAAAACCGGTTGGGTGCTCTTCTCCATAATCGTTCTACCTCTGAGCTTCTCTATAAAGAGAAATTCCAAATTAAATCTTCCCCCTCCCGTGAATCCCAGAGGTGATCTCACCTGTGATGTAGGTGAGCAAGTATTCGCATTGCAGACATCTTGAATAGCAGTGGTGCACAGGACACTTAATGTGATTGTCCTGCCAGCTCCCAGGCTGGTGAATATTTACCACTCATCAACCTGATTGTAAGGGAGGCTTCTGGTCATAAAAGCATACTGGTCTTATGTGAGGTTTTCATATCAGCTTTAAATCTTCACAAGCTTCTGCACCTGAGCACATAAGATGAGGGCTCCCATCACCTCCCATCTTTCCTGTACTCTTTCCTACTCCTCCTCCTCTCCAGGTGTTGATTGCAAATCCTTTGCCCCCTGAAACACTAAAACTGACATGTTTGTAAAAGAAGCTGAATGGCGTGATACTTATGCAAAGTTACACAAGTGGCTAGGTATTTGCAGTCCTCAGTTAAAAATGTTTTGGCTTTTGGAAGAAATATGTTTCTACATCTCAACTCTTGCAATGCCTCTTCACTGAAAGTTTTGTGTTTTGTAACCCTAATTTAAAAGTAGTCATTGTTACTGTTTGAACATTAAAGATCACATGCAAAAGGTCACGTTGTGAATCTTCAAATCTGTTGCAATTGTGGACATTTTTGTTATGGTCCCCACTCCACTAATGGATTTAATACCTAGTTTCAACTTTTTCCGAGACATATTTTTGCCAGCATGTTCTATTAAATGGTCTTTTTTCTCTGTGGGTTAAGCTTTATTTACAACAGTTCATGCTGCTGTTTTTATGTGTTGAAGCACAGTAACCGCCAGGCCAGGATGCTGTGTTGTGTTATCTGCCACGGGATGCTGGATTCAAGGACCAGAAAGCTCCAGAGAGTTACTGTATCAGACAAAGCCAGATGAAGATGTGCTCCAGAATCACACCGTAACCGAAAATCCCACCTCATCCGTATTTGCTTCACAACGCTTGTTACGGTGTATTACAAAATGAAGAATTCCAAGTTTGCTTGCAATTCAGTGAAGCAAAGTGGATAGGTTTCCCAGAGATGCCTGAGCCGATGATACAGGATGCACAGGGAATTTAGGGGTGGCTTGACATACTGTTGATTGTGCATCCTAGAGCCAGTGCAAAGTGTGAGGCCACCAAAAGCTGGCTGATTTTTAAAATAAAATGGGAGAGAGGATAAAGTAACAGGGGGATTTTGGTCTGGTGCTCTGTGAAAAAAAAAAAAAACAGTTCCAATTTTCACAGCCTGGTTATTTTCAGACTCAAAGCTAAAAGGCACTTTTCACTGGGAACAAACTGTGAAGCACATTATTGTAGTGTCTAATTATGCAGCTTTCCCTGAGCTATAGAACTGATGTGCTCAAAAAGTGTGGCAACTCAAATGCAGAGAGTGAAATCTGGACATAGCAGAACTCAGCAGAAGGTTTGGCTGAACGCCTTATTGGGATGGGGTTTGTACAACTGCAGCCCAGCTGCGTGCAGCATGCATGGTGGGGAACTGCTGAGGTCAACTGCGAAACCTTACCAGGGTGGTTTTGCTAGCGTTAGTTGGGCAACCGGGTCCCTGGGTACAGCTCGCTGGTAAAAATCTGCCTCTAATATTCAAAATACATTCAAACGACAGCTGGGCTTACATGTTAATTGTCAGCTTCTTTTGCCCTAAAAACAGCAGGTTGGGGGAGACAGAAACTATATCCAGGTTTGGCTCAGTTGGGTTGAGCTGCTCAGCTGAGGGAAGACACCTTGCCCAAATATTCCCTTTCTGTCTTGTAAAACCAATCCCTTTCAGTTTGTTACTCCGTAGCTAATTTTACTTCCGCTTGCTATTAAAATAGGTTAAAAGTTAAAAAAAAAAAAAGAAAATACTTGGAACTTAAAATGAGAACAGCAATAGTGCTGTTATTTTCATCAGTGTCTGACTTCTCATTTTGACAGAAAAAGTCATTTTGAGTCACTAATTGCTTTACTGAATTCTGCAAGTTGGATAAAAAATTGAATAGATATGCAATTGTGATTAAAATTGTAAACTAGTATTTTCCTTTAGTAATTTGCAAAACGTGGTGAGTACATGTTACATTATTTTAAATACAGATTTCCCAGCCTTTTTATACCTACGTGATCTGCAGCATACAATATAAATATTTTCTGAGAATAAATAACAAAAATATGTTTCCGATCTTCCCCTCCACCCCCTGATTTTTCATATGGAAATTATTCAAGCTTGTTAGATAAAATTGATACAGTTTTGCCTGATATTTGCAATTATCAGTTTTCAAATATTTGGGCAATTTTTGTGGGTACTCTGTGATTGCTAAGGTGTGTGAACACAGACTAGCTGATGCTTGTGTTGATAAAGAAAATGCATTTAAAGCAGTCTTTTTATACATGGCACCACTACAAAATAAATCACCACAGCGATCAGACATGAAGAAAAAGAAATGTCGGCACTCTGACATCTCAGCCTTTCCTGTATTACTATTGCATCCAAGTGAATACAGCCATCAAAATAATTTCAAATAAATGGGGTAATTCATGTCCCCCAGCACTTTCTCCTAATGCCTCTGCTACACAGGGCTCAGGTTAATATATAAAGAATAAAAAGCTTCATTTCAGAACATCAGAACGGCTTGTCTGCTTTTGCCTTTGTGAGCAAGTTAACTACCTTGATTTAATTAAAAGTCAGTTCAGCCTCTGAAAAAAGCCAGATATGAGCACAATCGGGTTAGCCGAACTCCCTTGCTCTGAAACGACAGTAATGAACTTTTGTCTCTGGATGTGAGGAAATACATTTTAAGTCTCAGGGACTTCTTTCACAGCTGTAAGTGCAAAAACTGACCAGTTGTCTGTGTGTACCTGGCCTAGCTGACCCGCGCGCCCTTCACATCGTGCTCTGAGCAGCTAGATGTTGTAAACAAAATTCAGGGAGAAAACAACCTTTGTGCGTATCTAGATGTTTATATTGCTGTAACTGCTTAACGATAGCCATGGTGGCCTTTTGACTGCTCTGGACCTCTTTCTCCATCGTGGCACGACCATGCAGCTGCTGTGTGCCTGGTGGTCCATGTTGCTTAGGAGGCAGGGGAAGAGCATCGCCACCAGGCAGCCCTGCCCAGGCAGCCCGAGGGAGATGGGTTTTGAGCAGGACAGAAGAGATGCTCCTCAGGGCTCCCCTTACCAGGCATCACACGCAATTGCTCTATTCTGCAAACAGAGTTGGCCCTGTCTCCGTCAGACTTCTGTCGCTTGCAGGTGCCCTTGCAGTAACAGATTTATTTGGTGTGCCATTTCTGAAATCAGCATCTCTCTAAGTCATTACCCAGGCCTGGTTTCTTCAGGTGCTGTCATGCTGGTAGCACGGGCCGGAGGGCACGTCTCAGCTTTGCTGGGCTCCAGCTGCTGCATTTTGCGGGGGGGGTCTCAAAGCACGGAGCCGAACCGTGTGGCATAAACCTTCCTGAGCGCAGGGAGCTGGCCCCCAGCCTTGCATGAGCCGTGAATCAGTTCCTAGCAAACAAAATAATAGCTATTGCTGCCTTTCTGGTTATGAAGAAGCGAATGAGTGACATGCCTGTCTCGGGTCTTTCACAACCACCCTACACAGGGCTGGCTGGGGGGATTTCTGTCATTACTCCTCTCACCTTGGGCAGCTGTCGGTATGATTCATGCAGGGGTGGAGTAGAAGGGCACAGGCCTGTGTATGGTGGTGGTTGTTTCTGTCTCTGGAAAAGAGGAAGGAAGCGACGACCGATGCCTCCGCACGATGCGAGGTGCTCACTCACCCACTTCTGCAGAATTTCCAAGAAGCCTCCGGCGGGCACTGGCTCCCGCGGGCGCCCCAGCAGCTCCTGGCTGTGCCTCGGAGGACACGAGCAGACCTGGGGCAGCTCTCGTGCCAAGACCCGGGCATCCCCCCCACCCCCTGGGCTGCCTTCCCAAAATGCTCCATCACTGTTCAGGTACCACAAAAGGGTGAGATTTTCAAAAGTGAAGGCTTTGCTTTGAAAATCATGATCCCTTGTAAACGCTGACTGCTCTGGCTGTGGTTGAGTGTGTCTGCTAGCCACAGGCAGGGCTGCGGTGGCTGAAGGCATACAGCCAGCCCCAGGGTGCAAGGGGAGACACCCAAGACTGATACTCCTCAACTTGGTAGATGAATTAATTATGTAGGAGCAACTGGAGGGAGACTTATGTCTCTTATATGCCAAACCTCTCATAACACATAAGCAACCCTGGATTTTCTCTTTCTCGGAAAACTCTGTTTTTTTTAATATATAAAATGCTAAGTGACTTTCTGGTTATTACCTTGACTAAATGCTTGCATTTATCTGCCCCCGTGATGCCAGATCTGCTGCCTAAAAGTCAGCGTCAGCACCATCCTGCTGTGAACAATGCAGTGTTCAACACAGTCCACATCTGAGTAAGGGTAAAAGGTCACAGGATTTCATAAGAGACTGCTTTAGGGCTTCTAATGGATCTTGGGCATTAAAATATACACATACATTTTAAATTATTATGTAGTATGTGGAATTTGTGCTGACCCATCGTAGAATTATTCACCAACTAAACCAGAGCTGCAGCCTTGGCTCATGGTTAGGGCACTGGCTTAGACAATGAACGCTGATGTTTAACCCCTCTCCCATCACACAGAGCTTGGCCAAAGCCAGGTCAGGTCAATGGGGAGCTTTTAAATTTAAGCTGGCTCCGGACCAGGCCTGCATAAGCCTGCACAAGTATCTTTTAGATACATAATTCCAAACTGACTGCTGGTGTAACTGACCTGTTCAGGATCAGCTTGACCCAAATGGATTCACCTTGCCTAAGCCTGCTCTCTGTGGCTGGCTGGTGAATGGCAGGAGGATGAAGTGCAGACTTGAAACGCTACTGCACAGACACCCTGCCTGTCCCCAGCCCCGCTGCCACAGCTGGGTGACACTGGGTGAGCCACAGCTCCGCCTGCTCCCCATGTGAAATGGGGAGGTGGCAGTGACCTTTTTCTAAAGTACTTTCAGATCGGTCATGAAAGATCTTGGTACTGGTGGGTATTTTTGAGTTTGCCAGGTCCCAGCTCCCCTTCTAAGAAATGTTTCTGCTGATGGGTCTGACCTGCAGAATTTACTCTGAATGGATTTGTAACACAGCTTTATGGGATTTGGGCTTTCCAGCATTTCAGTTCACTGCAGGAGTAGGTAAGCACAAGGGACAGAAAGAGAAGGGACAATATATAATGATGCATTAATTACTTTACTATTTTAACAGATTGTAATCGTGACTATCAAGATAATGCCCTTTTTAATTGTACAAAACATGGGTACGGGCTGAGCTAACATCTGATTCAACAGTGACATGTTTAGAAATCAAATTCTCCCTGAGGGGGTTATGCTGAGTGTCACGGGGGTAAAGCAGAGGGCAGGTCCCTCCGTACTCACCCCCACCCCTCTTTCTGGAGCATGGTCTTGCATTCCCTGCAGTGACTGGACTCTGGCTGGACTGATGTCGATGTGTGCAATAGGGACATTCTTACAGTAAGGATTTAGTGCCCAGCTGACAGCTCTCATTGAAATGTCATCACCTTGCAAATGCTCCCGTTTCCTTTGCGGGTGAACAGGAGAGACTGAACACAACTTGAGCAAGAATTTAGGTTTAGCACAACCAGGGAGAGTAGCCATGAGGTGATCAACTATGGTCTTTTCACCCTTAGAATTTCACTCTTCCATGATAAAATACTGGGGAGATATTACCAATGTTCTCTATATTGTTCCTTTGAGATGGGAAAGAGTTTTTTTCTGCAGTGGGAACAGTCAGGGGTACCCATATGGAGTCTCAGGCTCCCAATGCAATACAAGACATAACTCAAGGAGATTAACTCAAGGAGAGGAGCTTCTGACTCTGCTCCACGTCTTCCCCAACTTTCCACCTGGCTGCCAAGAAAACTGCCTTTGCTCTGGAGCATCCTCAAGTTTTTGGCTCTCTAATGTGCAGGGACATGGCTTTGCTATTTTTCCCTATCAGGAGGCATTTAAAGAAAATGAGGCATCTTTACCCAAGAAATTCCCCTTCTGCTTTCATAGCTGAAACATGCTTTTGGCTCCCACTGCAGAGATGTCACAATTTAACTTTTAATTTACAGATGAAAGAAATCCTGTGAGCCTTGCATAGCAAAGAGAAGATCAGTTGAGAAGTTGCTTTTCCCCCCTGAGAACAGCTAGTTCTGGTGGACTTGAATTTTGCAATAGGTGTCAGCCAATGCTGGTGGAGTTAACTCTCTGTGAAAATGCACAGCAGAGACAGGAGGGATATCACTGTGTCACGTATTAAATACATTAGTGATATGGCTTTAAGCGGAGAGTACAAATAGCATGTGAAAAGAAAGATAGGTTTTGGAAAGACCTACGGCAGAAGGGGTTGGTTAACTGGGTTCCTGAAAAGTTGCTAATTTCTGATTGGAATCTGGGACAAATCACTCAGGGATGCTATTGAGCTATCCAGAATTAACAGGGCATTTGCCAAGCAGAGGAGCTTAGCTGTTTGCAGGGTAGTGCTCTGACACTGTGCATATGACAGAAGAACCAAAACAGTGGGGAAGCTGAAACCTGAGGCAGGGTGGCATGAAAAAACCCTGCCTTTAACTCCACAAAATCCGTCTGCCGAACTGTGTGTGCTGTGGCGAACAAGAGAAGCTACGAGTGTGCCAGGCATGAGGCATGAGATGCAGAAGCAGCAGTGGACCACATCATGTCTGCAGGCGCCAGGAGAAGACACCCAGGGTGGGAAGAGGAGAAGACAAAATCTTGGGAGCTCAGAGGTGCTCTTCACAAGAGCAATGGACAAAGCTGCAGCAGGAGATAGGCAGAGTCAGCATGAATGTGAATGGAAATTATATTCATTTCTGTACAGGGCAGAGGTACGTAAACAACAGCAGTTCTGAAGATAATTATGTAACACAAAAAAAATTGCCTGGGCAGTGGAAAAAAAGATGTGCCAGGGCCTCTGAGGGCTTGCAGGTATATAAGAAGATTGGGAAATAAAAGCCTTGATTGCACCTGGGGCTTCCAAAGCTGCTACTGCTTTGTGAAGGTGATGCTGTGCTTTTCTGGTGGGAAACATGGGCAACGGGGACCCTGAAGCGTGGCCCCGTGCCAGTATTGCCCTGACAGGTACGTATTACAGAGAAACGACCCACACTTTCTCTGAAGCCCAAAGGGAAGGAGGTGATAAATCAGCCATTTTGCTGAAATGTCTCTGAGAGGCAGCAACCTGAGAAAGCTGAGCCACAAACGAAACAAAAGAGAGGAGCCATGTCAGTATCTGGGGGGGCAGCGATGGGTCTGCAAGGCCACATGGATGTCCTGGGGGCTGTGGCAGGACCATGTCTGATGACAAGGCTGAGTCTAATTCTTACCATCCCCTGGCTTGGCTGGGATGGGAATGAGAGCTGTAGGTGACTGGCCGCTGAGGGACATCCATAACCCATGTGGGCAGCAGCATTCAGAGGTGCCTGAGTTAAAGCCACTAGTCCCCGAAGTGGGAAGCATGCGCTTGTGTTGATGTGGCACAAGAGACGGGTTCACCACAATGCCAGGTCTCACTTTGACCTGGGTTTAGCAGGGTGCAATGGGCTTCACGACTGGGCTGCAAGACACTTAGAGCGGTCAGAGCACCATATTTGCAAAAGAAGGTTGCCAGGATAATAGAGCAATCAGGAGCAAGAGGTGCAAAAAAAAAAAAAATATTGAAGTAAAATAATGACAAGTTCATTGCATGCCTTTAGTGCGTGCACAGCTTTATATGACAGCAAGCAGCTGTGAGGGACTTTGCATCCCTGGAAGCATCTTGTAGTTTGATGCTCCCAGTGGGAGGTGAGTGAAGGAGCCACAGGTGGAGCAGGCAGTGACTGTGATGGACAGAGGTCTGCTCTTCCTTGATCTCACAAATATTGCACAGGACACAGAGGGCAAACAGGAGACAGAATCAGAGTCAAGCAGGGTCAGACTCAGGTCTGCAAGAATAGCTTTTCTGTCAGTACTTCTTATGGACATTCACTGGCCATATGGAAGTAATTGAAGTGATCTGGTAATGGCTTCAAAACATCAGCTAGATAGGTGGGACTGCCACTTATGGAGGGTGGTGCAGGGACTCAATTTTTTTCCGTGAACTGAGGATCAGGGGTTGGGACTGGGGCCAAGGCCAGGTCCAGACCTCTTTGAATTCACCAAAGAGGCAGGAGATGTGGAAAGTACACCCGTGTCTCATCAGACCAACTGGAGGCGTAAAGCATCCACGGTATTCAACAATGCAGTCGTATTTCTGCTTCCCTGTAAGGAACTGAGCTTGGCCAAGGGAGCCAGCGTGTAGGAGCATGCTTCCTGTTGACCATGCTAAATGCTTGGGGAGCAAATATCCCCTGTGAATTCCTCTGCACCCACCTTCTGAGGGTTGTTTGGGACAAGACCTGCAGAAATAGAAATGTCACCTCCTGATGTGACCACATTCTCCGGTTTTTACTCATCGGCAACACAGTGAAGGAATTAGGGGCTGCCAGATGTCAAAAGAGCAATGTGTCGCTCTTGTTGCTCCCCATCTGGACAATTCAGCACAGCAGATTCCCATCTTTTTCAGTCCAGAGGCTGTTGATCTTCCCACATGTGCAGTACAACCCTTGCAAAACCATTTTCTTTTCACAGGCTGAGTTCATACATATGACAGGTCATTGACAAGCAGGTCTGCATCTTGTGCCTCTTTCCGGCGTGGTCCTGGGTCAATGAGAAAGTTCCCTTTCAATGTAGCAAATGTTGATCAAGCTGCAAAACCACTTGAATGACTTAGACAGAGATGCTGCTTGGACATAGCAAGGCAAATCCCCTAAGACAAATATAAACCCAAACATTTCTGCAGTGCAAAGGGTGCTGGGGGTCACAGGATGAGAAATACTGGCAAGCCAAAGCATGGAAACGATGCAGTCTGCAAGAGCTGGCACCAGCTGCATTTCGTGCAAGTAAGCATGAATGCTGCCAGGGTTGCAATAATTCGGTCACATACCTGTGCTTCAGTTACCTCCAGTCTGAGTCAATCACTGAATGGTCCAACAATGTACAGATTTAGCATTAACAGCCACAAAATTAAGCCCACGGTAAATGGCACATAGAGGTATCATCTGTTTTCTTTCTGTCTCTGAAGTGTCCAGCAGTTTGTTTAGCAAACTGTTTTTACAGGACCACAAACCTGCCCTGAGTTTCAAATTGATGGAGAGCTTATACTTACTGCAAGGAATAATCTATGGTTTTGAGGTGTGTATGGTGTAGTTAAGGGGAACTTAGTTCAAATGTGTAAAATATAGTTTAGTGGGAGGGTCTGCACACCTGCAGATGGGAGCATCTGAAGAGCAGTTTAGGTTCAGAGCTGCGCTAGACCACTTGATCAAAAAGTAGTGAAGAGCCGTGACAGCAGCAGTGGTGGAGGCTCTAACAATGAGAGGAACGTAAGGATGTGGTTTGGTCTCGAGAAGGTCTTGAAAGAAGGTAGGAGGGGGAAGGAGGAGAGAGAGGTGGGCTGCTGTAAGCAGAACGGTAGGACCTAAAGCGTAGTGAAAGGAAATAGCTGAGGCTGTAAAAAGTGAAAAAGGTTACTGAGAACTGAAGAAATCAGAGAAGAGACAGTGTGGCTGAAGGGAGCTTTTCCTCAGCTCCACATTCATGTTTTCAAAAGCTGTTCGCTCGGTGTGGTTTGCAGCACAAGAGTTTATTTGGACAATTTACTCTGATTCTTCTGCTGGCAGAAGAGCAACAAATGTGATGCCCCAAACTAGGAATTCATTGAGCGACGGGCAACATGAAGAATAACCTGCATTTGCTGGTCAAATTGAAGGGCTCTCCTGCGAGGTCAGCCTCTGCCATGTGGGAAAGCGTGGAAAGGTGGCTAAGGTCAGACCCAACCCAGCGCTTTCAGGCAGACTTAAAGGCAAAGTCTAATACGCTCCCTTAAATAAGCAAATTTGCTTTGTACCTGCGCTGCAGCAGGCTGTGACACCCGTGCATGACCTCAGACTCTCCTCCCCAGTGCCCGCTCCTCTTCCAAACCTTGCCCAGGGCTCAGGGCGCGTGTGCCTGGCTACGGGGACTGTGGCACAGGGGACAGAGAGACTGCCCCTCAGCCAGCGTGGCTCTGCCTAGGGCCAGGAGCTTGGTCCTGTGCTCACAGGAAGAAGTCTGAGCTCAGGAGCGAGTGGGATGGCTTTTTCTGAGGTGCTGTGGCCAGGGTGACTGTGGAAAGAGGACAGAGCATCTGTGAACACCCTGGGGTGGAGGAAGGCACCAGATCTGTGACACCCAGTGACACCAAGTGGTAGCAGGCAGGGTGCAATACTGTTTGTGGCGCTGAAACCTAGGGCTGATATTTTCCTCAGTGCTTGGTGCCTGCATACTTGCTGCAAACATCATGAAACTGGTAGGGAAACCCAAGGCTTGGTGATCTTGGGTTGCTAAAGCAAAGGATTCCAAGATATGGCCTCACCCTAAACAAGTTTTGCATCTGACCAGAGCTTTTCACTCTGCTGGGACTCAAACTGTGGCACTGATCCTGCCCAGGTTTGCTGCAGACCTCAGGGGAACTGCCTGCCAAGCACCCAGCAGTTTGCACAATCTCATTTGCCAGCTGAGTGATCAGGGTAAAAAAATCACCTTGTGCCTAAGATGAAGTGACACGCAAAGCCTTCAGAGCACGTGCTGTGGGACAGGTGCTCTGCTGCGAAGTCCTGCAGGTGCTTGAGAGACCAGGTGGTCCTCTTGGGATATGAGCTCTACATACCACTGGGTTTTGGGAGGGTTTGCTTTAGGAACAATACAACTACCCTGAGCTGGTATTTCAGTGTTTCAGATCCACGTGCCCACCTGCATGGCACTTCAGAAAAATTGTTGGGAAAGAAGCATTCACAGAATTGAACGGAGACAAAAGATTAGTAACCAGCAGCTGTAGGTAATGCAGTTTTGGGCTGTATTCTTCTCTCCTCACCTTGCAAGAGCATGCTTACAGGCTCCATCAGCACCAGCCGTTTGCAGATGTGCAATGGTGTGGGCAGTGGTCTGCTTCTGCCTCTCACCCACTCTCCCAAAAAGTAAGCCCAGAAGCATAGCAAAGAAAAATAGGTATTTCTGACATACAATTCTTTTGGTCTATTCCGGACATTGGTAAGGTGAACAGTGCCCTGGAAAAACATGTTTCTTGCTCTCAGCTTTAAAAGAGTCTAGACAACTCATTCAGCCATAGGTGGCCATGCTGTGATGTCTGAAGAGGTGGAGATTCATTCCACCCTTGTCTGCAGACACTGCACACAGACCACAGTTAGCACAGCTTCCTGGGCACTTCTGCACCCTTTCTGATACTGGTCTGGTGAGTCCTGCCACAGCTACTGCCACTGTGGTGCCCGTATATCGCAGCAGAATGGGTGAAGCTGTCTTTCCAGGGATGTGTGTCTCAAAGGTGGATGAGTTCAGCTCAGATCACAGTGTTTTCACTTCAGATGTTTACATATTTTCATGGCATTTTTCAGAACTGAGTATCTCTGAGGCTTTTGCACCTCCATTTAATTTAATTGAAATTTGCCAATGCATTAACAAGTTGTTGGAGTGGAGAGAGACAAGCAGACAGCAATCACATAATCCTTGTTTTCTTAGGAATTCAAGCAACTAGAGCGATCACCTTATTTCTGTGGTTAGTCTGATCCCTAGGGAAAAATCTTCCCAAACAAACAGCGTATTCAGCTACATAATGCACATGATAAAGCCACTGCTGTTGAAACTGTGGGCAGAGATATAACAAAACAGATGTCTACTTGCATATAAACCTTATTTTATATTACAAGGCCATTGAGAGGGATGGAGGCACTTGTCACAGCTACTGTTTGTCTTTCTGAAGTTAATTGCACTTTAAAGGTGTTTTTTCCCCACCTGTCACACCAGAGGCAGAACTAGAAACTGCCAGGAATGACTGTGTGCAACAAAGTGGCATAAAGGTACAATCATCTATATTTGATGTAGAATCAAATAAAGCTCCGAGGAATTAGAGACAAAGGTAAGCTTACAGGCCCAAATGTTTGAAGTTCAGTTTCTGCATCACGATCAAGACAGGCTTATTCTACCCTGTAGATTTGAGGCATTTAATCTCATGGCAGCTGCTTCAGAGGTTTCCCGTTGGACAGGGTATAAAGTCAGCTGTGACGAGTTGATGTTAGACTTAGGTTTTATTGAGGCAGGGATGGACACCGATGGGGTGTGAGTGATGTGCAGCGTGAATGCACATTAGCCTGATGCTAATGCAATGGGTGGACCCCTCCCTCTTTAGCCATCCTCACTCATAAAACGGTCCCCGTCAACTTTGCAGCTGCGATTAAATCCAGAGGGGAATCCAGAGTTCATTTTGACACTGGATTAACAGTGAAACTTGTCTGTTCTTGGATTTTTAGTCACGAGGTTTTCTGCCAAAGCTGACGTGTATTAAATCTAACAATTTAAATAAAGTATTGTTCATCAATTACACATTAAGGTTAAGACCTTAAAATCTTTCACTACATGGTGCAGAGTGTTTGGGCAATCACCTGGCGTGAATGTGGCCCCCTCTCCTGAAGGGAATGGAAATTATTAAACTCGGCGCAGGTTTAGTGAGCTGCAGCATGGAAAGAGAGAGGCTCTGACTCATCTACTCTGCAAACAACCGCATGAGACTGCAGTTTCACTTTTTGATGTGGTCTCATTACAGAAGCGTATGCCAGCTGAATTATCATGATGAAATACTATTCCTTCCACCTGGCTAAGCGCTTGGTAATTTTACTTGAGGTTCTGTGGGAGGAGAGCTGAAGCTGCTTCAGTGGGTGTCATACCCACAGTTCAAGCAATAATTCACTCCTTAGTGCCTTCAGGGAGGAGCTGAGCTCTCCCACCCACTCTCTTCATCTCCTTCATGGAGGAGAAAAGGGAGGTGTGTGCAGAAAGGACTAGGTCTTGTTCTCTGAGGTCCACACACATAAGAAACCATTCAAGGAGACTGCAGCGAAATAAGAAGGCCTCTGCTGTCTGCATGCCAGACAATGTTTGTTATATAAAATGTTTGGTGACATTAGGGGACACTCCTATGTTTTATCAGCACGATGTAATGAAAGAAGACGGAGAAGCTCTCGGATGCTTAGTCCCTCCTTTGGTATCAGATGAACCTCCCTCTCCCTGACTGCATGCATCTGTAGATCACTGCGCTGTGCCGTCACTATGATTTGGGAATGTTTTTAATTATAAAGTATGTCCAGTATGCAGTTACAAATATTAATTTTGGCATCTTTGTTAGCTATACCAAGAAGCAACTAATGACAGTCACTGGGCTCTGCCTCCTGGACATCTCCCCTGTTCTGTGGTCTCCAGTCCCGCTGGGAGGGGATGCAGCATATCCTCCTACAGCAAACAGTATTCTCTCCTCTTAACATTCACTCATCCTTAAGTAAAACTTCTCCTGGAATATTCCTTGGATGGGGATTTCAGGACAAAAAATATTTCACTGAAAAGTTTCTCATTGGCATTCTCAGCATTTGTCACCTCCCTGTTCACAGATAAATGCCACTGGGAAGCTGGTGAGATGCCATTGGGCTCAAGGTAACTAAAAATTGTTTCACGTAAATTAAAGTGACTGGGAAGTTTTAGACTCAGGCAGCCTGATCAATTGCGAGTGTACAACTCCAAGTCCGAAGATAAGACGACAGCTCTAAGCCGTGTAATTTCACTCTTCTGAATTTTAAATGCTGGTTCCTACCTACAATGAGAAGAAACAGCATCATATAAATAAAACCACTAGATAACTCTGTGAAAGTCCGAGTCCTGCACTAACATGCATTTGGCTACTGGGTCCTTTTATCTCCCACTTAACAGGAGATAACAGGTCCTGTTCAATGGGAGCCTGACCATGCTCCCATCTGAAGGAGTTTTTCTTATCCTATACGGCAGAACACAAGTATGACACCCCAAAATAGGGACAGATAATTCAATTAAAGGACACATGAAAGCTTTATTTTTGCCAGGGTGCTAATTGCCTGAAACTAAGAGACGAAGTCTGGACTGGATTAGGCCAGAAGTAAGGCAAAGCTTACTGTGGAGTAAACTGCTTGGTTAAAATACCTCTGGGTGAATGTTCTTGCTCTTTGATGAAGTGTGAAGTCATTTACACCTTTTTACCTTGTGTTTTGCTGAGTAGGAGTGTGTACCCAGGGGTAGTTACCATGGAATAAATGACATGCTGTAAATTCACACTGTCAATTAATTTCTTCATGTACCCATGCTCTTAAATAGAGGAACACCCTTTTCTGTTTCTGGATGGTGGGTGAGGAGAGGTGTGAGGAAGATATGCTGTCAAAACAAAGCTGCTTCTGTGCATATGTAGTAGGAAAATCAAGTGGCTGCGAAACCTTATGGCCACAAACCCTGTGCCTGCAGGCTTCCCCACAGCCTTGGCTGACTCAGGCTGAGTTAAAGGCAGCACACCGAGACTGCCCTGGAGAACCACAAGGGGAAGGGGCCGCTGGCAGAAACAGGAGCTGGAGCCCTCAAGGTGGCATCTTCAACTCGGGTGCCAACACCCCAATTAAAATTGGTAGGCACCCAAACCCCTTCTTCAGGGTTTTGTAGCCACAAAAAGAATCACAAGAAAAAAGATTATTGCTTGCTTCTGCAGGACTAGGTGGGGAAATTTTGTGGAAGAAGAAAAAAGCTGAACTCATTTCAGTGCTTATTGTATGACTGGACGTGTAGAGATAGGCATGCCCCCAAAACTTTGGCCCAGGAAGCCTTTCTTTGCTGCCTGCACTCTTGTTGGGCTTGGCTGTGCTCTGCCCTTAGGAGTATTGCTACGTATTTCATCACTGGATTTTTCAGCTTAATTTTGTTGCCTAATTTTCCTTCAGGAGCCTTCAGAGGTCTTTATTTTTCCTCAGTCTCCCTGGTGGAATGCAGGCAGGTAGCCACACTTCCATTCAGGTTGGGATGAGCAAATCCAGAGATGGGGATGTGCACAAGGGGCCGGTGGAGGCTGGGAAGCTTCTCCTGGGCATGGGAGCTGCTGGCAGCACCACCACACCGCTGCCCTAGCCCAGCTTTTGCAGCCACTGTCACAGAAAACCAAGTAAATATATATTTTTTTTTCTTAAAGTTACCTTCTTTGCGTAACATTAAGTACTGAGGTTAGGGCTGGGTGTTAAAATACTCTCCTGGTTCTGGAGTTTTTCGCAGGGGCTCAGATAAGGTGGGGGAGCTGCTTGCGCTTGGTGCCGATTGGCGAGTGAGCTGAAGTAAACTACGCGGCTTAACCACAGGGGCCTGTTTTCTTTCTGTGCCGGAAACACCTGCCAAAAAGGCTGTGTTCACTCAGGCTGTACGAAGAAAAGCCCCAAATGAAACTTCCAGCCATATAGCAACAGGTCAGGAGGTGATATTCGGTACACCGGTTTAAATTCAAGGCAGCTCACTCTGTCGTTTCACCAGGTGCACGGCAAAAATAGAGGCGTGGGGCGGCAGGCTTCTGTGAAATGCAGTTTTGACAACAGGCTGTGCGCTGCCAGCTCACTGGGAGGTGCATTTTGCCTACTGGCCGAAAATAATTTGGGAAAAATGAATGTCAATGGAATGACTGTGTGTGATTCGCACCCCGTACTGCAAGGCACTGGCCTCGGAGCTGCTGGCCCCAGTGTGGAGGCATGGCACTGTGGTCCAACCAGCCCAGGATGTGATGTGTGAGCAGCTCTTCCCCAAACACCGCCACCGTGGAGTGGGGTGGTGTGTGCTGGGTCCGCACCCACCCCGGTTCTCCAGCAATAGAGGTGCTGCAGCCCTGCCCCAGGGTGGCTTGGACCTTCTGTGCCCCAAAAAGGGGTACCACATCCTCAGCCGAAACGGTGACCTTGCATTTCTGTAATTAGAAGGGATAGCTTGGTGGTGCTTCATGAGGAGGAGCAGTTGGCTGCTTGTGTCCCCTCTGAACTCCTTTGACGTGTGGTTTGCATGACAAAAGTCCAGGGCAGGTCACAGCCCAAGCGCAGGAACATGCAAACCCTGCACCCATGGCTAGCGAAGTGCAGCCCGCAGAGGAGGGGCAGCCTGTAATACCTGATCGGACAAGCAGTTAAATATTTTTGCCTCTTCCTCCTTTCAGCAGCTACCCACTGTGCACGATTCACTGCTTGTGCCCTGCTTGTCAGCGTTTCTCCTCTAACAAAATGGAGGCTTGCCAAGCCAGGGCACATTTAAATGTCAAGATCTGGGAAAAAGTCATCCTGTCTCTTTTAAACTTTGCTAAAATGGGCCCAGTAAAAGCACAGGCAGCTTTTGGCAAGCTGCCTAAATCTCGTACATTTTCCACGTGTACTGTTTGTCCAATAAGCAGGTCTAAGTTCTAGCACTGGGGACCCTGGTGAGGACGGTACCTGTGGCCCCTGAAAGCCACCCCTTGAGTATTGCAAGCCCAGCTGGGTCTGACAGTTTTTACCCCTCTCGGTGTCATCTCCTACCCACACCTCCGGGCGGATGCATGGATGAACGAATGCACAGATGAACACATGTGTGAATGCAGGTATGGCTATCGGTCTGCAGCGTGCTGAGCCCGCTGGTTCCTCCCGGACCGTGAAAGCAGCAGGTGATCTGCGAGGCTGCAGCAGGGTCTGGAGTGCTATGCGCAATCACTTGGTCTCACCTCTAGTTCCCCTCAGGTGTCCGTACGGGTGACTGCAGTTAGCAAGTCTTGCAGAAAGTGATGGCTCTGAGGGCTGAGCACGCTTGAGGCAGGAGGATGGCATTGGCTTACAAGCTGCTGTATCCTGAACAGCTCGCATTGCCGCGTGTTGTGAGCACCACCCAGTTGCAGAGCAGCTCTCAGGACATGGTGGATGTTTCTCCTGCACATCTTTTAGCATTTGGTTTGTAGTAGGTGGGCTTTTGTCAAGCTGCCAAAGTATGCCAAAAGGGTGCACCCTGGGCACTTGCAGAACCCACTTTGTGAACTACATGGTGAGGGCCAGAAATGCTTGTGGAAGAGCTAGCCTTTGGCAATCATCTCCTGCCCAGGCATGAAAAGATCAGGGATTGGCTGAGGGTTAAAACTTAAATATCCATTGAATAAAGAATGTCCTTATTAAAAAAAAAAAAGACAAAGGAAAAAAAAGCCAGCAGAAAATGCCCTCCCACTAATGTGACCTCAATGGCAGAAAGATAGCCACGCCCATAGAGTTGGAGGAGATACTGTAACAGGAACAAGATGCTCGAGTGGGTTGCTGGAGCTCCACAGACAACCCGCGTTGCCTCTCTTCCTCCCATGCTTGTGGAAATTCACCTTAAACTCCCCTCAGACATTGCACACAAGGTTTACTGGTCACTGATATTACATGTGCTGGTTTATTCTATTGCATGACCAACAACAGTGCACTTTCAGTAAAATCCTCTATGATTTTTGCTGTTTAACCCCCTAAAGGCTTTCATTCCAAAGGTTAGTAGCAAACATACTGTACAATGCGCCTGTAGCATGAGGACACGAGAGCTCATGCTGCCGAGCAGCTGAGGGTAAGAGGATGGGGTGTGCCATGAAGTGACGGGGCAGCTAAATGCTACAGCGTGCTGTCACGAAAGCCAAGCTGCAATGCAAGACTTGGTTCCAGACTGACCTAGTCTTAAAGTAAATCTGAGTTTCTGAAGGAATGAGGGCAACGTGCCAGGAAGTAAAGAACTGAGTAAATCTAAACAAGTGGCTTGTACTGGATATTGGGATCCAGCCTACATGACGCTGTTGGAATTTGTGGCTAAGGAGTATCAGATATCTTTATAAACATTCAATGCAGAATGCATGTGTGAAATAACACAAAAGGCTTTAATAATTTTAAGGTCTGAGCTCTCCATGTCCAAACTTGTAGGATATGGTATCTAAGGCTTGATCTCCATAAGGAGTTTGTGTGCTGTCTCCAGTTTTTCCATCAGTTTACCTTGACTCTTTGAGGATTGTGTTTAGATATGATTTTGCCCCACTCTGCTACAGACGGAGCCTGGAAATAAAAAACAAGTATCTATCTGCATCTATCTGGTCACATTGCTACAGTACAGCAAGGTTAAATTTCTCTGTTGTCAGCTCTCTGTAAGTCGTCGGTTGATTCCTCTTCATTAGCAAGTGGCTGCGTTTCAGTGCTGCTGTGCCCAAGAGATTACAGTATTTTTTATGCTGTGATGCAAAGCTTCCCCCCTGTGATGTGCACAATGCTTAGCAACCTAGCAGGGAAAGCTCCTTCGAAGTTTTAATAATACATCAGTATTGATGTAATTTCCTTTCTCTTGCCTGGCTTTTTTATCCAGGAGTTGTTGCTGCAGTAACTTAGCCTCGAGATACGCAGCAATTAAAACTATGGGACATTGCACTGTAGGAAGATAGTGCTCCAGGAAGACCACTTCACAGAGGTGTTTTTAGGATGTAATTTGATGAAAACTTTTTGGCAGGAGAACCAACCTATGCCATTTTCTTACTTGGCCTCAGCTGGGTCAGTACAGATTTTTGTAGATCTACATGATAAAATTAATGTGATAATTTTTAATCTATGCTTGTTTCTATATTTGCTTCAGGTTTAGCCAAGCAAAGGGTACTAGCTGAGGGAGATGGCACAGAGAGGGAATCAACAGTGATGGACGAGAAAGGGCTTACGATAAGCTGGTATTGCTGCTGAGAAAACACTTGTGAACCTGTAGGTGTGGCACAGCCTTAAGCATTTGTTCAGGAGCTCTTTCCCCTGTTGGGAGAAAAGTAACCATTGCCCTTTGGAACTGCTTACGGAGCTGACAAGGAACCATTGTGGGACCACTGCTCTGCATAGGGGCATTCAGCCGATCTTTGTTAGTTCCTCCTCCACACCATTCTTCCCTGCTTGCTTGGTATCACAGAGGTATCCCTGGGGTCACCTAGAGCAGCCTTCCTGAATTTGAGTCATCTACAGTGAGCTCTACATCCTTTCTCGTCCCATCTCTTAGGTGAACTGTAATTACATCAATATGGAGAGACAGCACATTTCCATCTTTGAGATTCTTAGTGTAAAGCCATCACTGTTACTGCCATGAATACTCTGGTTTCTGTCTGAGACAGGCCAGCATCCTCTTCCCTCTCAGAAAATTAAGGAGCTGTAAAATGAGAGCATTTACTATCACTGTAGCTGAGAGCACTCTTCTCACAGCCTTGAAAAGATTATCAGTTCACACTTGGTTTTTAACAGAGACCTGCTGGGTAGGGATGGAATCAACTTTCAACTGCACAGCCGCGGACAACCTCAAGGTTGCTGTTCCCCATGCTATCTTGGTTACTGCAGCCTGCTAGGCTTTTGTGATGTACATCAGCACTTTTCTGGTAGCACAAAGGACAGTAAAACAGGTCCTTCAGCCACTTTCCTCCAACCTGTGATTGCCACATACTAGTCCCTAAATTTCAGGCTGAAAGAGCAGTCCAGGGCTCCACATGTGATCACACAGCATAAGGCTGAGCAGTCATGCCCACAAACACTTGGGCCTGTGCAGTCATCTCCACCCCCACCATCATGCACAAAGTAGAAACCTGCTTCTCCTTCCCTAACAAATCCCTTTTCCCTCTCGAGTAAAACATTTGTGACCCAGAGAACCCCTCTGCACCCTCACAATAAACCAAAGTGTTCCCCCTGCCTCCCGTCACACCTCAATAACCGAGGCTGGTGCGCCAAACTCTTCCTTCTGTCTCTCATCACCCAGCCCAATTTTCATGTGGATATTTTAACTAAACCAATTCCCTTGCAGTCATGAAGAGAGTTCTAGCCACAGACATGCCACTTCACATTCATGAATATGAGCAGGATGACTGGGACTCAGCATCACAGTGTGCTAATTCTGCAACAGCTTGTAGTAAAGCTGTAGAAGGGGAGCTACCAAATGTACATCAGGGAATTAAGAAGATTGTCTATTATCACAGCTCTGTCTTGCAGTGTGCTCTGCATGGAGAGCAGAGCAAGGACTTTCTGTAACTAAAAATCCTCTTGGAAACTAGACTGGGTACTGAAAAGTGCAGTAGGATGCTGGCTGTTTTCTGTATACCTAGTTGTCACCTAAGTAGCTCCTGGACACACTGATGTGATGTACTACAGGGGATGCCATTACTTCAAACACCCTCATTATGAAAATTGACACTCAACCTTCTTATGATGCTGCTTCTCAGCTACTAGTTATTTAATCTATATTAATAGTCTTTAACAAGTGCTCCAATTACAGAATGAGGGTTATATGTGTTAGCTATCTCTTACATTCTCTGCTACAAAGGATCCTTTGAAATGAGCAGGGTCATCTTGATGTGTTAGCCACATTCCAATTAAATGCTACTTTTGGTCAGTATTTGGGTTTGATACATCCTTTGAAGAGGGACCAGCAAAGGATCCTAAGAATTGTCAAGTGGAAGGCTTCTATAGGTAAGGAGACTGAGACTGAAGCAGCAACAGCTGGGGTTGGATGGAGCTACTACGGAACTGCAACCTGGACAACAGGGTTAACGTCCCTGCTGGGTTCACATTCAGTTAGCAGCTAAGTTCCCTCCATGCTCACTGCTTCCATTCACCAACCATCAGCTAGCTTTACTTCTCGTTACATTAGACTGTAAAAAGGACACACGCTTGTATCAAGTTATCTTGTCACCACTGTGATGAATAGCCTTTGACCAGGGCATAACAGAAAGACTAGAGTAGTTCTTGAAAGAAAGTGCAGTTTAATACAAGGTCACACAAGGTCAAAATATAATTAGAACAAACAGGTTGAATAGTATGCACACGGACCCACAAGTCACAGTGGTTTTAAAACCATGACACTTCACTCTCAAAACCATCCCAGGTGGGAAAAGTCACCTTGTACATTTCCCACCTTCTCTGTAATTTTACAGAGCACGGAAAGTTTAGCCTGTGTAACATTTCTGCACCGCAGAAGATACCCCTTACTATGGAAGCCTAACAGATAGATGGAACTTATGTCTTCTGCAGGATCTTCACCACCACCTAGCTATTCTGTTAACAGCTTCATCAGAATACCCATGAGATACTGCTGTTACAACAGCCCCCATCCAGAAGGAATGCACACCATACTGGTTTGGAGGAAGTCCAGCAAGTCCAAGAGCACAGCGGAAGACAGTTAGGAACTCCCTCTTTGTTACAGCCATACTGTCCAAGTGCATGAAGAGAGGGCCCTCTCCTTGTGGCCGTGCTGCCAGATACATACGAAGAGCTTCAACAGGACATACCCACATCTCTCTAGACAATCTCAATTGGATCAAATACCTCTCTTGATCCATATGAGATGTATGCAAACAAAGGTTTGCACTCACTTCAGTCAGCTGGAGATCACTCAAGTACAGGAGCTCTGGCTGTGCTATATTTTGGTGATTTGTTGCCATCTCTTCTATACGGAGTGCACCAAAAAAAGCTACAGTAAACATGGCACGGAACAATACACACTCATAGGGAGAGCTACACACAGATTCCAGAGTCCCCAGGAGAGATCTTAACACTTCAATAGTTACAGGAGAGTATTTATCATTTGAAGGACCAGTCCTACATTTCAACCTTGATATCATATGACAGATAACAGGATCTTGAAGAGGATCAGTATGATCTACTATTCTGGAGATGAAGGACAGTCCTTCTATATACATTACTATTTTTGTGGGAGGCAGATCCTGAGACTCCATGACAGCCAAGAACTCTCTCACTTGATCCACTGGAATTGGCCAGACTGCAGACAGAGCCATGCTGTCTCTAAAGGCAAGGAAATTCTTCAGGCCCTCATGGTAGACCTGCCATAAGTGGCTATCTCCCGAGTCCTCCAGTAAGAGCAAAGCCTTCAGGGGCCAAGGGCCCAAAGGATGCTTCTCAGGAACCTGGCCGAGTTCACCTGCTGAAAGAAATCCACATTAGCAATGGCAAACAAGGTAGTCTCACAGACATAAGTTCCCTCCCTTTCAACACACTTCAGCTTTTGCTCTGAAAAAAGCCCATCCCTTGCATTCTTGTGACTCTCACCTGCACAGCTTCCAACAACCAGAGCACACGAAGATAATTAAATTCTCAAACAAAAACGCCAGTGATTTTTCTCTTTAAAGCAACACCTCAAGCCTGGTGACAGACCCAGCACTCTACAGCAAGGTTTCTGCAAGCTCAGCTCTCCATCAAGGGCATAAAGGATTGAGAGTAACAAAGCTACACAACAGCAACAGATTCAGCACTGTACACAGGTCCCAGAAGTCTTCCAGCACAGAGGTCAGATCTCACGGAAGAACCGGCCAAGCCTTTGCCAAACTCCCCCACCACGCAGCCGACCTCTCAAGGCCACACTCACCGGCTCCTCCCCTGCTGCCAGCCTCCATTCCACTGCGACCCCACGATCCGGCACAGCCATCCAGAGCACGCAGCAACCACCCCACACCTGGCTCCTGCCGCAGTAGTGCCAGCAGCGCCCAGAAAGCCGAAGGGCTGGCGGACAGCTCGACCCCACCGCTCTGCATCACCAACAAAATGGCGCCCACCACCAGAAACGCGAAGCAGCAACTCCCCAACGGCGCTGCCGTGCTGCCACTTCATAGCCTGGCCCTTACTTCTAACCAATCGGAGCGTGCCCCGCCCACCCTCGCCCCGCTCTTACCCAATCGCAGAAGGGGGCACGTGGCCCTGTGCCACGCCCGGCGCCGCCGCCTGTGCCTGAAGGAGGGAGCGGCAGCGGCGCTGCCTCGGCGGGGTCCCCCCTGGGCGGGAATCGCCCGGAAGATGGAGTTTCACTGCCTGGAGCTAAACGGCCCATTATCGTCTTTTCACTATCTAGCGCTAAACGGCCCATTATCGCCTTCATTGTGCTGCAACTGGGGGCTAAGGAAGGAGCCGGCGGTGATAACAGGCTGTGCCCGCGGGTGCCCCTTCGCTGCGTGACTACTAACCCCATTAGCCCTGGTCGTCTTCTTTCTCCCCTACCTCAAACCTGCGCCATTTTGTGACACGAGAATGAGCTAACCTGCAGCAGGCGGAGGTACAAACACGGCAGAGGGCCGGCTGAGGGCCAGGAGTAACGCCCAAATCTTGAGGGAGAGGAAGCTCCCAGGACGGCGGTTACCGGTGTCCCTGCACAGCTCTGTTCAAAGGGCGACCGGGCCGGCTCTCGAGGGTGCCAGCGAGCTGGGGCAGCCGGTACCCTGGGCAGCCAGGACACCGCGGTGTACCGGGCTACGCTCTCCCCAGAGCAAGTGGGCTCTCTGAAGGCACCCCAAAGGCGATGAGGGTGCGCAGGAAAACACCAAGCCAAACCCTCGAGTTGTCAGCTGTGGAGCCTGCTTGCTTTGTCTTGTCTTGGGATTCAGCAGGGACAGCCGCCGCGGAAGAGTGGCTGCCTCATTAAACCGTGCACAAAACGTCTACGTGGGTTGTCTGTAATTAACAGCGAACGATGACTGAGGAGTAATTCGGCACGGAGTCAGCTGCCCTGAGCTACTCCCTATAGGAAGCTTTCTGGAAACCTCGTCTTGGGGAGCCCAGGACAACAACGGGTAGGTGACGCAAGTACTCCTCCCTCCTTTTAACCTTACCGATAAATCCGTTCGCACTTCAGCTTTTGGCAGAAGACAGCGTTAGGAAGCGCCCCTCATTCCGCAGGCCGGGCCGCCCCTCGCTAATGGCCGCTTCGCACCCGTCGCCGCTCCCCGCCGGCTACCGCCCTGGGAGGGGCCTGGCCAGGGCGAGGGCGGGACCGCGTCGGGCGGACAACCAATGGTAGCCCTCGGCATCACCGGGGCCTCTCCGAGTACCCAATCGGAGGCGTTGCGCACGGCTCCGCGTCTATAAGAGAGCCCGTGGGGTTGGGGAGAGGCGGTAGTGGGAGTTTGCGCGCGTGTTGGCAGGTGGTGTTCGCCTGGCTGCCATGTCCTGCCGCTCGCCGGTTGGGCCCGCGCCCTTTTGGGAGATGCTGGCGCTGCTGGCCCGGGAGCCGGGCATGGAGTGGCTGTGGCTGGAGTTGGGCCTTGCTGGGCAAGAAACTACCTCGCGTCGCAGCCAAGGAGCAGCGTGTAGGACGGTGGCGGTGGCGCGCCCCGGCCGCTCCGGGGAGCGCGGCGCGGCGGTGTCCGGTAGGTGCGGGCCGTGCTCTG
The DNA here is from genome assembly GCA_013401275.1 of Pandion haliaetus. NCBI lineage: Eukaryota > Metazoa > Chordata > Aves > Accipitriformes > Pandionidae > Pandion > Pandion haliaetus. Next base: position 172,910 of record VYZV01000458.1, on the reverse strand, counting down.
TGGCGGGGCTGCTAACACGTGTGGCGGCTCGGCGCCTGCACCCCCCCCGTGGCCGTGGGCTGGCCTCTGGCTCCGGGCCGGGGGCGAGCGGATCGCCGGCGGCCGTGGCTCCCGCCGGGGCAGCCTTTCGTTGGGTTTGCTCGAGTTTTTGTGCGAGGCCGGAGCTTTTGGAGGGAGGCCTCGAGGGAGTTCCCTTTCCTGGGAGTGTGCTGTGTGCCCGTTGCAGTTGTAACTGCTATAAGGCATAGCGGGAGGGCTTGGGTTTAAAATTGCTTTTCGCTGGTCTTCTCTGTTACTACTTCACAAACTTGTAAATTCCCAGAATGTTACCAGATCTAGTGCCTGAAATGGGCCTGGTATGTTGCTTGTAGTTTCCCGTTTGAAAAATATCTCGGCTCTTCAACAGCTTCTGGGTGTAGCTGTGTGTGAATTGCCTTTAACCAGATAAATTAGCAGAGCATTGTCTAGGGGTTTATTGTACTGAGGAACACTATTGCTGCGTGAGTGGCATGCTTGTGCCTGTTGTCAGCATGTGTAAATGTGGATCCTCTCTTGTAGGAAGGGAGTTTAGTCACCCTCGGAAACACTGCTTGGGACCTTGGCCTCTGAAGACTTTGTCGCTGTTGGAGTGCTCCGGGGATAGTAGGCTTTGGCAAGCCTACCTCGAAGGACTGAAGAAATTCCTTGCCTTTAGGAGAAGCATGGGAATGCCTGCAGCCTGGCCAATTCCAGAGGAGCAAGTTAGAGGCTTTTTGGCTGTGGAATCTCTTTATTCATACTCGAAGACACTGATGTATGTGGGGGCACTGTCTTATTTATCAAAATTGACTGGTAACCCTGGTCCTCTAGAAGATCCCATAACCCATTGCATGGTGATAGGGTTGAAACGTCGAGCAGGCCTCCTGAGGGATAAACACTTGCCTATAACAATTGAGGTGTTGCGATCTCTCTTAGGAGCTCTGGAGTCTGTGTGCCTAACTCATTATGAATGCTTACTGTTTCGTGCGTTATTTACTGTAGCTTTTTTTGGGGCACTTCGAATAGGAGAGATGGTGGCAAAGCACCGTGGAGTACTGCAGCCTGAGCTGTTGTACCTGAGTGATCTCCAGCTGATGGAGAGGAGAGTGGTGTTTTGTCTGCATAACTCTCCTGTGGGACAGGAGAGACATGTCATCAGCCTTGGGCTGTCTGGAGAGCCATGGGTGTGCCCTGTTCTGGCCCTCCGGAGCTATGTGACAGTTCGTTCACAGCTGGAAGGGCCACTCTTTTTGCACTCGAATAATATGACTGTAACGAAGAGGGAGTTCCTGACGGTTCTCCGATGGGCCCTGCGGCTGCTGGGGCTGTGCCCGGAGCGGTATGGCGTGCATTCCTTCTGGTTGGGGACTGCTGTCACTGCTGCACGCTGTGGGTATCCTAGGGAAGACATCACTCGCCTGGCAAGATGGCCCTGTATGATCCCAGAGAGATCATAGCCAAGGAGACCATCAGGAAAATAAAAGCTAATGAATTACCTTCTTTCTGTAGAGTTGGCTTTAAACTGTACAGTTTCTAGTTTTTGGCAGTAATTTCGTATTAACGCTTGTAATGAATTTTCTACCTCGCAGTGGGGTGATCTCTGAAGTTCACTCACAGTTGCTGCTTGTGCTGTCTGTAGTGTTGAGGGTGGGGGAGTGTCAAGCCTGCTGAGTGTGGACTCTGTCTGTCTTGACAGCAAGTCTGCAGACAGTTTTATCTTGTATAGTGTGAGTTAATAAATGTTTCCTTTTTAAAAACAGTCTCTGTGTGCTAGTAATGGGGTTGCTCTTTACCCAGAAGAAATTCTAGTTTTGGTTTTGAGAGCAATGAATGACAAGCAGATTCTGAAGTTTTGAGGAAAAATTCTTGAGACTTTAAGGTAATCGTAAAAAAGGAGGTAGTTAAATTGCAGTATCTTTTGGCATAGCTGTACAGTTTTTGACACTAACATACGTCACTAAGGTAAAAATGGAAATACAAGCCACATTATTAGCCCAATAACAGACACCAAAGGATGAGCTTTTTAAAACATTGATAATCGTAGGATGCTCAAAGTGACATCCTGTACTGTTTAAACGGGGAACAGTAGCTTTTCTATTAGCAAACTTTGCCTCTGAAAATATTTCATTTACTCCTCTAGACCTAATTCCCTCTGAGCGTAATTAGCCTAAGCAGTATTTTAAATAACAAAAATAGCACATGGCTCACTTAACTTAATTATTTGCTTAGGATGTGATACTTCCTATCCTTAATTCAACCTGTTCTTTTTTTTTTTTGCCTGAGTTTTAAGTTACTACTTAAAATCGAGGAGTCTTCAACCATAATCATAAGGTACAATGGCTTGAGTACTTCTAATTTTGTAATTGTAGCATTTGTAGTACTTTGATAGCATGTGGTGGAATATATTTTTCACCATATGGCTGCACTGGAAAGGGAGTTGGTGAGTCAGACAGTCCCCTGGCCGAGAACTGGGGTGAGAAAGCCTTTTGATCACCCTTATTACTATTATTGCTCCAAACAGGGACCATGATTATTGCTAAACAGGCTAGGTTTTTTTTTATCTTACTCTGCCCTATGCCCTTTTGTAAGAAAACTATGGGTTACAGAAGTGTGGGAGCTAGCTGAAATTTAATGCTGCCTGATCTCCATATGGATAATTAGCCATGATTTCTGAGACTTTCAATTAGTAGAAATTAATACTGTCTATGTAGGGCAGCACCAATCTGCTACTCTTTACTATGAGAGTAGTGTTGTGTTCACTGTGGGAATTAACTACAGTGCAGCAAGACTTCCGTGGTTATGACAATATCTGAGATCTTTAACTGCAGTTCAGCTAAAAGCTGTCTCTTTCATTGTGTGGCTTTGTTCATCAGAAATGCTTGTTTGTGTAGGAATTTCTGTTTCTGTGCATGACATCTAAGTGTAAACAGAGCTAAGGTGATGCAAATATAGTATCTGCCCAGGAACTTATCCTGAGGTGCCCACCAGCTGCTGCTGCTGGTTAGGCTGAGCAGACACTTGGAATATACCTGGATAAGGTACTGCTTTGTGGAATCTTTGAGGGACTTTTTGCTGTCCCCTGTGTACGTGATGTGTCTGCTTGCTGGCTTGTGCTGTATCCAGGCATGCCAGCTTCTAGTACAGTCTGTTGCCTTGCTGTGAAAGGTCTGTGTATTGGCTATATGTGGTGTGGTTTTGGTAGTGGGGGCAGTGGGGACTGCAAGGGGTGGCCTCTGTAGGAAGAAGTAAGGGGCTGCCCAGTTCCCAGTACTGAAATATTTTAATTGGCAATCAATGAATTTTTCCCAGGTTGAGACTATTTTAACTGTGACAGTAATGAAGTGATCTCCCTGTCTTTAGCCCTCTATACAAAGTAGCTGCACCAGTGTCACAGGCCTGGGAGGTATGAAAATGAGTACAGTACAAAACCAGCTCAGTGGATGTGCCTGACCATTTAACTCCCATTTAATTGATTTCAGCAATAAATTGTGCTTCCCAAATGGGGAGACAGGAAAGCCTTACAAATAGTTTTAGAGTGTAAATGAATGTTCTAGTAAGACAGGAATGGCTCTGTTAGTGCTAGCACCTTTAATATATGCGCTGTTTTTAAAGCTTAGAGGTAAGTCTGTCTTCCGGGGAACCTGGTATTTGGCAACTAAATGCCATGATGATTGTTCTACAATACTGGGAAAATGAATGTCTGCCTTATCTGTAATTTCTAAGTCTGTGTGATACATGAAGCAGAAGAGAGAATTACCTTTGTCTTATTCCTACCTACATTCTGTAGCTGTAGCCAGAGATTTTGGTCTTGTTATCCTCCCAAGTGGAAGTAAAATCTAGTAAGTAGCTGGGGAGATGACAAAGAATCAACTATAGTTATCAACTTCCCTGAGTTCTGATCCCAGCATTGAGAAGAAACTTGTTTTTAAGGAACAGCCATCATAGGCGTAATTAGCTTTTTTAAAAAGCCCTGTTTTGATAGGCTGGCATATTTTCAGATAACAGGGTTATAAATGCAATGCTTGATCTATAATTACTTGTTGGAGTTATAGGTCTCCTTTTACATGGCAAATAAATAAGACAGTTGGTAAGTACATGAGACCCGTTTTCTCCTGTTAGGAGTTTCACATCTCATCAGCTCAGAATCCTAAAATGGTTATCTCTGTAACAAATTAATACTTGCAAGGTTTTTCCATTTACTTGTTTTAAAGATCCTGAATAGAAGCAGAAGGGGATATAACAAGGGTGTTTACTGTATGAAGCAAAATGGGGTATTATTTCAACTCACAATTCTCTTTTACAACCTTAATTAATGATTTCACACCTTTTTATCATGTTAAGGGTGAAAGGCTAAGCATACTGACTCCAGAAAGAGCTAATTTACTCTTGTACCACTGATCACTGTTTGCTGTGGGAATTCACTGTATTATGTGGAGATACTGGTGAATCATTATTCATCTGGAAGCTTGAATTCTTACAGTTTCTACAATTGATAATTCTTGAATTTAAGTAGTTGGACTCTTTTCAAGGATAAAGGGGAAGTGATTAGTTGTATTTTTAATAAAAAACCCCCAGACTTTCTTTGTACACCTGCTTGATATGCATTTGCTTTTATTCTGATTGTGATGCTTATATCAAATACATATTCCTTAGAATGACAGAAATAACATTACCTATTAATTACTACTGTGCTAATTAATCAAGTATAAAGCGTATGTCCTTACACAGTTAAAATTTTCAATGTTGAAATTGTACCTCAGAGTTCATGTTCCTGAAATGGATGAAACTTGCAAGAAATAGCTTCTTTCTGTATCTACTGAAAATGAAGTAGCTAACTAAATCAGGTATTTGTCAGGCTTCACACAAGGATCCATGAGTACTTTTTGCTTGTAGAATGAAAGCATCCCCTGCTACTCTGACTAAGCAGCATTCAGTGTTCTTTGATAGCAAAGACCCAAGTCCAGAAAGCTAAGGATAAATACGCAAATACCTTTAAACCTCTTAGGGTTTTCTTTCTGGTGGTTATATAGAAAATTATTTGTGCTATAAAAAGTGCTGAGGAGACTTTTTGAGACAATCTGCAGATGCCAGCAATTGCATCTCCCATACTTTTGTTTCTTGTTTGCAACCAGCACCTGGATGGGAAGTAGCTAGCAAAAGAAGACCTTAAAGATTGAGGGGTTCCATTGATGTGTTACCTCAAACAGACCCAAAGTGCCTTTTGGGTACCTGGAAGTCTTTTTTTGTCACCTTGACTTCTTCCTTCTACTTAAAGATATGTATATCTATCAGTTGTGATGTTTACTTGTACATCAAAGAGACTTGATCATTCTACTCTGTAGCAAGGAGGACACTGACATTCTGCAGCAGCTCTAATAGCAGCATGCTGGGCACAACATGCCAGCACTCTTTACTCTGCTCTGGCTTTCTGTTGAAGATGTTTCATTTCATATTCATAAGTCATACCTCCTCAGGAGGTTTGTAATTGCTAATGTTGCAAACTTGGAAGCTGTATAGGCATTAAAAGTACATTTATTTTAAGATACATAAAGGAAAAGCAATGTTTTTCAATCAACGTGGGTGAAGAAGGCTCTGTTTTACGTGTTGTGATGCAGGTTTGGCTAGAAGCATTAGTATAGTGCCGAAAGCACCAATTGCTACTGCCTCATTGAATCATATCTTCCAATGAGATGTCATAATGTGTTGCCATCTCATTCTCTGAGGCTGGCTGTGTGTTCACTGCAACATGTTGCTTAACCATACCAGCATCTTATTTGCTACTTCTGTTACCTTCAAGTACTGACAGAAGGGAAAGACTTAGAGAACAACGTGTACCACAAATCCCATGCTTTTTCTTTATGTATAGTTTCCCACCAAAAACAAATTGGTTATCTCTCAGGGTCCAGACCTGACTATACTGCAGCCATTGGAATACCATTGGATTAGGAGCAGCTCTCTGAAATGGCAATGTAATATGCTGCTTTTGCTAGAGCCCAGGTATAAAGCCAATATGGAATTTGTTGCTAAAATTGTTCCATGTTCTGGTACTGTTTTTATACTAGCTCTTTTATACTAGTTTGAGGAACTGGCTTTTGCACTTTTATATGAATTTCACAAAAGCTATAACCACAGGATGATTGTAAGATAGTCAGTCTTCTCATAGCTCTGCTATAGCTATAAGCTGTGCAGTAATCCCTCTTGCCTTTTCCCCAACATCTTGGTTCCGTTTCAGAATAAAACGCCCTTCCTTAAGCTAAAGGCAGCTGAGCAATTGGCAGATACTTCACAGTCCCCTGCCAATTGTTGGCAGGCGAGCAGCAAATGTTTTCCAAACCACGCAAACCAACCAGGTATAATATGTGGTTATAGTAGCATTTTAATGTTAGAGACTTTTTTTGGCCTTAACGGCTTTTATACCTCATAGTAACTTCCACAGAACTTGAAAAATAGCAGTTATTAAGCCTGTAAGATTCAGATTGGTGTTGCAGGCTAACACTTCTAGGCTACAAATCCTTTGTCTTTATGGGCAAAATAAGTTCTTTTCAACCAGTTAACCAAAGAAAAGGAAGTTCCTTGGTGGTGACTCCCTATATTAACACTTGAACTTTTTTTCCTTGGAAGTACTAAGCCTTCATTTCAATACATTTGTTGTGGGTTGAAAAGAAGGAACCAGTATCTTGGCATTGGAGGATTGCTCAGAGTTGTGCAAATGAAAACCAATGGTTTGAATACATCGTCCCTTAAATGATCTGTAGCTACTGTGCTCAGAGATGCTTAAGACAAGGGATGTGGTCTTCCGCTGAGATAGATGGTGGTGCTTTGCCCCTGAGATCTAAATGATTCTGCTGTGCCAGAATGAGTTTGAAAAAAACTGCAGGTTTACTACCATGTTTTGCTGAAGAGGAAATTTTTTTTGACTCAGTCCATAGCATAATGTAGCTGTGTTCTTGCTAGGACATTATAAAGAATGTCAGTACCCATGTACTGTAAGATGTTTCAGTAGCTAAACCCATGATTTATCAAAAGTTCTTTTCCCTCAAAGAGATAAGTAGCAGCTGCTTGCCTTATCCTACAGGGAGGTTTGGACAGGCATAAATGCATTACAATAATTTAGAGTTGTATCCTCCCCCATGTTGTTGCTCTGGTATTTTTGAAGTGGGAAGCTCTACAGTATTTGTAAGCTTGGAAACTAGTTTATTTGGTTTAGAAAAAAACTTGCTGTTGGAGTGGTTTGCCAAGGTGGGTATTTTGCACTCTGAGTAAAGCAGTATTTTTTTTTTTTTTTTTCATCTAGATTCTGGGAACATGGAGAAATCCTCTGGATGGATTGGGGTGTGTGATTAGATGGAGCAGAAACAATTAATGCCAAATTTTGCAATATAAATGCTTGCTTAGGGTCTTTTTCATAGAGATTTGTACTACAATGTAAGTAAAATTGTATGCAACACTGGTGAAGTTGAATGTATGAATACTGTTTTAGCAGTCATCTTGCAACTGGAGTTCTGTGAATTCCTTGAAAACAAAGTTTAGGTTGATACATTATGGTCTGCATTTTTTTTTGTCTTCATCTTTTGGCATCCTGCCTTCTCAGCCAGCTGCACTGTGTTAGTGGACAGTATTAGTCTTAGCTCTTCGTAGGGAACTCATAAACTCTGAGGAATTCAGGTAAGGACACAGAAGTTTAGATGTACTATACTCTGTGTTGCAAGGTGGATGTGAGCTTATAAGGAAAGCAGATGTTTTCAGGGGATGCTAAACCCTCTATGCAGATACCCTTGTGAACAGGATGAGTTTTGGTAGTGGTTTAAAGAGATGTTCCCACCCTCCTTTGAATTTTGGAGAGAGTGAAACTTTAAGTTTCGAGTTAGTATCTAAACTGTTGCCCTTCAGTCTTGCTTCTTCACGTATCAGTCTATAATCTCAGCTTCTTGTGATATGCACACAAGCTGAAGGAATTGCTTTCTGGGGAACCTAGAGTTGTCTTCAGCCTGCAGTGGTAGCTGGAGGGCTTCCCTCTGCTTCCAAAAGCTGAGGTAGTGTGCTGACTTCCATGGCTCAAGAGGGATCACAAAGGGGAAGATGCTCGAGTCTGTCTGCACCCTTGTAACAGGGTAGAAATATTTCTCTAATCCAGTTTGTTTTGGAGCATCAGGGTGCCTGCCAGAGCAAATGTGCGATTTGTAACAGTGTCTAGGCCCAGAGGTTGTCTTTGTGTAGAGCACAGATCCTGTGATCAGTCGTTCAAAGGCATGGTGCAAAGCTGGAAATGAACCCAATGAGAAAGAGGTGTATATAAAATAGCTTTATGATGGCTAAAATTATAAAATAGCTTTGTTCTTAACCTGCCAGATATGGAATGCTTCTCAAGGACGGACAAAATACCAGTCAGCTTGCAAGCATCCCGGTGAAAAAGGATGAACATGCTTCATTTTAGATCACATTAAATAATACAAGGCTTCTAAGGGGAAAAGGTTTCTCTACTTTAGGTGCTTGGAGGTGGTCAGCAGAGCTGCCTGGGTAAGTGGACCCAAATAAAATTTATATTCAGAAAAACTCACAACTATAATATGGAAATTAGGATTTCTCATCTCTGGAGAATGTGGCTAATATTCTACATTATCTCATGACCTGACATTGTGAATGCTTCTGAATGTATTTCCTATCCTCCACGTGTACAACAGGGTGGAAGAAAATATGAATGAATATGCTGGTTTCAGGTGGTAGGGGATTTTTAGAGAGAAGGAAGGAGGAGGAAGTAGGTAGGTGAAAAAAAATGAGGTGGAGAGAAACATGCTGCATCTAAATGAAGTGCTGTATTCTCCTTCTCCAGAGCAGGCACAGTGAGGCTATTTTACTGGCAAGAAGAGCTGTTGTTACCCATGCTGTTAAGACTGCAGTTAGTCCGAGGAGAGAAGTCTGACTCTGAAGAGTTAGTGTGCTGCTTGACCCCATCACAAGATAATATTCTGTAGCAAATGCTGCGAAGAATGTGAACACAACAGCTTCTGGGGAGAAAAATTGGCAGGAAGGCAAGTAGAAGCAGACTGTGAGACACTTCTTACAAACTGTGCTTGGAAACCAATCTGTTCTTCTTTATTGTTCTCTGATGAAGGGATGGATTAAAAATGGTACAGACGGCCTTGAGGCCTGTGGTAATACAGTATCTGTAACTTTTCCAGTTGGAGGCTTAAAAATTCTTAATGCTTTTTATGCAAAAAAGGCTAAGAAGCCATTAAAAAAAATTCTGAAAATTTACACGTCAAAACCTCAGCCTCAGGAGCAAATTACTATTTTAGGCAGGAGAGGAAAGGTTTGTTTTATTGAAAATTTTGTTCTTTCAATTAATGTTTCTACACTTCTTTCCTGCTTTGCTTATAGTTTGACTAAGATAAGTATCTAAAGTTGGAAGTTTTAATATGAGAGAGATCCCTCCCATGTCATCTCCACTTCAGTCTGTCCCAAAAGTGCATGCAAAGTCAAACTTGCCTTACATGGCGGTGCACTGAATTCAGATTTTTTTGATGTTGTCTTGATAAGAGCATATGTGTTTGTCTAGAACCATAGAAAGTTACATGTGTCATGCGAGTGTTATGTTACATGTGTCATGCGAGTGCTATATGAGCTCAGTGCAGCAATGAATGCCACACTCTTCTCCCACTGAATGCAAGCACGAACACAATGTTCTGCTCCGTTAATAGCCCATACGCATTCTCACAAAGTCAAATGTTTGAACAAAATGCATGGAAGCAGGGTTGGATAGTGTGCAATGGGCCTTGACTGCTCTCTGCATCAGCAGAAGCGGCCTGTGCTCTAAATATGGTTTCGTACCATACAGTTGTTGACAATGACATATATTTGCTTGCCCTGCAACCCTCTCGTGACTGGTCTCGTGTATGGTAGGCAGACCCGAGAGCCAGATTCTAACTGCCATTAAGCAGTTTTGTTCCTTCCGCTTATCTTTTTTTCTTTAAAAGAACATCTTGTCTCTGCTTGTCTTGTATCAAATGTAAGGCAAATAATCAGCAAAATTAATGGAAGTAGATTAAAATGCAATGTGATTTTTGTGTGATAAACAAAAATGGTGTTGAGTATCTGGGTAGATCAGTAGGCTGGCTAGCAGGGCCATCTGCTGGCAGATGTACTCTAACGAGGTAACTGAATTTCGCTTGGAACAGGTCTAGTTCTGGGAGAGGTTAATGGCTTGATTCTAACTTGCAAACACCCTTGACTCTTGTTAAATTATTTTTGTAAGCTGCTTCATACTTTATATTAATTCCTGACTTCACAGCAGAACTTACTACTGTAAAAATAGAGAACTGCTTAACTATAAATTTAAGCTCCATTCAAATGTTAAATGGGATGTTTGATTTGGGAATAGTGTTGCCATAGATTATACCGCAAATTAAAGCTATATTCTGAGGAAGCATGGGTCTGTAGGTTAAACTCTCCGATCAACAAACAACATTTAATGTTAAGACTCACTCTTCACACAAAATGTCTACATTAGGGACATTTTGATTAAAATTACAGATCAGATTTCTTATGAACAAACATAAAGAAGCCAAATGGTCTGACATACTAAGATTGTTAAATTTCTTGTATCTTTAATATTGAAAAGCCTTTTGGATATATTTTAGTTTTATTTTTACAAGCACTGTGTAAACAGTGCAGCATCTCAAACATAACAAGCGTGTTCTTTTATATGTGTGCTTGTGTTTGCCTGTCTGTATGGCCAATACGTGGCACCTATTGGGTATATTTGATGACTGGAAATACGATAGATCATAACTGAAAGGTTATGATCTATCCATTTGCAAGTTTGTAATGAATAACATATGGAATATATGTGTGTGTAAGAATAAATTGAGTAAACAACACATATAAGCATGCTTCTTGGTTTTTATCTTTTGAGAACTTGCAGTTTCCCTTCAAGAAGATGTCATTACAGTAAAGGTGCAGGGTTCTTTAATATACGTGATCTTATGTGAATTAAAGTACTTGCACTGGGGAGATATGTATTGCTGGTGTTAACAGGTCACAAGATTGTCTCCAGCCGTGGCAAAGCAAGCTTAGTCTTGGTTCCAGTGGTATTTATACCAGCACACAGAAAGCAGTACCCCTGGTCACTCTTGTAATTATAGTAAGAGAAATGAAGCAGTAGCTACTTGCTGACATAATGGCAATGTACAGTAGACTAAAGGTATCCCCTGAGAATGCACTGATCTGACTGTATCCAAAGATCTCTCATCTTTCATCTCTGATTTTTGTTGTCTCTAACAGCATATACCTTCTTCCCGCAGAAAAAGCAGGTTATTACATACTGCCTATGGGCTGCTCTGACCTTTTTGACTTCTAAACTGTTTTCCACTTTTTTCCCCTTTGACAATTCAGCAAATGAAGTGACAGAGATGGATTTCATTACAAGTGCTTTGACTGAAATTATTTATTGCTTACCTACTAAAGCTGGCCATAAATGTCATTGATTTATAGACCCCATGAAAGCAGGAACATTAGCCAGTGAGTGCTAGGAGTGCTACTATATAGGAATTATGTGTATGGAGGGATTGACTTCCTTCTAGCCAAAAGACTACACGAGTAAAGCAACAGTATTTTATATTTTGTGTGGATCAGAACTGTTCTGGACCAATTCTTTTTGCTGGTAGCTCATTCTATATTTTTTACCTTTCAATTTCAGTGACTGTTTTCTGTTACCTGTTCTAAAAGGATGGCAAAATGGACTGCAGTATATCAGGAAGGATGGACTGGACTATGAAAGAGGAAGTAATTTCCTCTTGTCCGTGAGAAACTTGTAAGAAAATGCCTGCAGTGCTAGGAAACTAACTTGGCAACATGAGTAATATAGACAGAGCTAATGAAGTTCTGACCATTGGGGTAGATGGGAGCCCGGGTGTGGTATTGTTTTATATTCATATTTCTCTCCTGTAAGTCTTCTAGCTTAATGCAAGAGCTATCCAGTAACTCCATAATTCTTTGTAAAGGCTTGTGAAGTTTACCTGGGAAAAATTGTACTGTATTGGGAAATGGCTTTTTATCTGCAGAGTCCAGTTTTGCTCCTGATTTGCTGTCCTGAGTACTGCTCTCAGAGTTGTCTACACCACTGAAAGTTCTTATTTGCACAGCAGTATTGGGCTACTGCAAATGTTGCCTTTGTTGTCCGACTTTGGTGTAGCTGCATGCTTTCCAGTGGCACCACTTTGGTAGGTGAAAATATTGTTTTGTCAGCATGGGAGTAGGTAGGCTGTGGGGTTTTTTGCTGTGTGATATTGGATGTGTGATGTACAGCGTGACTATACCAATTAAAGTACTGGGGCAGATCACTTTTGTGAGGGTCCACAGGTTCCACAGAATGGTTCTGAGCAAGCTATTGCTGAACATAGGTGCAGTAAAACACGGCCCACCAAAGAAATGTGAAAGGGTTCTTTATAAATTGGTCAAAATCTTGCATTTGTACCGAAAAATGCAACAGAATATAGTTTTCGTACTGACATCCCATCCATTTGTCTTCTCCCTCAGCATTAGCTTCAGAGCAGGTGGCTCTCGGGTTACGGGAGAGGGGGGGTTCGCCAGAGCCCCCGGCAGTGGCAGCGACAAAGACCATCAGTCGCTCTAGGACTCTGACAGCTGCTGAGGGAGAACTGAGCTTCTCCTAGCTGCTTGTCAGTGTGTCAGCATCTTCATGTTGCTGTGCAACTTGGTGGGTTTTGTTTTTTGGGGTTTTTTTGGTTTTTTTTCGTTAGTTTTGGATGGTGATAAACGTTTTTTGTGGCCTTGAGTGAACAGTTTTATTTAAGGTCCAGAAATGAGGAGAAATAGCCTGACCTCCTTTTCCATCTCTCTCTGGTTGCTGTTTACAGCAGCGATGCTTCAAGGTGAGAATACTGCTTCATAGCTAAATGTTGCATTGAGGTTTATTTTACTCAGATAGGGGCTGATGTCCTGATGCGTCTTACACGCTTGAGCTCCAGAAGTCTTTCATCTGTTTCGTTGTACTTTGTCTCACTGATGCATAGACAAAATGAATGATCGCTTATAGCCAGAACTTAAATGCTCTTCTGGAAGCTTTGATTTGTTAGGATTTCTTTTTAATCAGGAAGGATTGCTTTGAACTCTTACTAGTCCAGGAAGTCACTGTGAGTCACCAGAGAGTGATGTACTCCAAAGCACTTGCTTCCTACGTAGTGCCAGCTGGCATTTGCGCAGGTCTTGTGAGTGTTGCTGTCCTTGCCCTTTGCTTGCAAAAATGTGTGAATCTATCTAACTGTAATACAAAGGCTGCCTACAAAAACTGTGGTGTATAAAACAGTGTGGAACAATAAAAGTGTCATTTAAAACCTGAAGTTTCAGTGAATTATCCTTAGTGACTAAGTCTGGATAGCAAGAAGCATCTCCACAGACATGGTTTGGAAAAGGTGTTAGTGCAAGGATGTGTTCATACATTGTGCAATTGCCACTTTATGAAGAAAAGCAGCTCAGGCTTTTTCCAGGTGGTAGTTAAAAAAGAAAAAGAGTAAATTCTGAAAGTAGCATGAATCTATCAGTGCTGCATTTAGGGAGATATAAGTCATTAGCCTGGGAGCAGGTTTGACTTCAGACTTTGCTTCTAATTTGAGCTTGGCAGATGTGTGACTGTAAGTCAATAATCTCTATGCCTATGAAAGACATAAGTAAATTAATGATATTTACCTTCAAGAAAGATAGGAATCTCTGGATGCAGAGTTTTTTTCAGTGGGTGTGAAAAGCTAGAGTTAGCTATTCATTTACTACAGGTGAAAGCTGTCATTATTTGAATGATATTCTACAGTATATGAATGATAAATACAGTTATAGCAAATACTACTTGAAGCTGTAGAAAGAGGATATCTTCTGATACTGCTCAGTGCTTAATCTGATCTACTGAACAAATCTATGTTATCTAGCTGTAGAATCAGCCAAAGGAAAATATGCTCACATGCTGTTTAATGAACTGTTTGAAGACTATTCAAATGCTCTAAGACCAGTGGAAGACACAGATAAAGTGCTGAATGTCACCCTTCAGATCACATTATCCCAAATTAAGGACATGGTGAGTTAAGAGTGCAGTTCTGTTTTTCTAAAGATGTGCAGATATGTACTAGCTGTAAACCTTTTGCTTGGAGCAGGAAAAGCAACATGAGTTTTGTTGTGACAACTTCAGTAATGCTTCCTCACGAGGGTCATGTTCTCCAGTTCTTCGTAGATTCTAATCTGATTGTAACACTAAGACTTCCATTATAAGTCTGCAAACTTACAGCTGCTGAATTGTTGACTATTTTTGCAGTTAGGTGTTGGTATTGCACCCTCCAGGCAACTTTTGCTGAGTTTTAAATAGCAAGAGCAAATGCTGTTTCTAAGATGCAGTTAATTTCTACGTAAACTCCCTATTTTAGCCTTCAGTGACTTTTTTATAAATTTGGTTCAGCCAGATATACTTTTAAGGCAAAAGAAAATGTGTCTGGAAGGACAATGGAAAAATAACTTTTGTGGCTTCTGAATTACAACTTCAAGGCCTCACCAAGCTTTCAGAGAATTTGTTAGACTGAATCTGTTAGCTGTTTGGTATTCTGAAGCTTGCAAAAGCAAATTCTTAAGATACTGGGAGCCTTAGACAGCTATGATTAAAGCTAGGGAGGGTGCAGGGGGAAGAAGGTTTGGACAAGAGAAAGTCCAAATAAATATGCTCCCTGTACAGTGTATGGGCGTATGTACCTGTCTGAGAAAAGCTCTTGTGGCCTGTCAGCATTCTGGCCTGTTTTGGGCACTACTTTAAAGCTGTACAACAAATGCTGTCTGCATCTAAGATGTGATTTTGTCCCCTTCAGCTAGAAATATTTCTACATTTTTATGCAGGATGAAAGGAACCAGATTTTGTCAACTTACTTATGGATTCGACAAAGCTGGTATGATGCATACCTCAAATGGGACAAAGATAAATATGATGGGTTGGATTCTATCAGGATTCCAAGCAATTTGGTTTGGAGACCAGATATTGTCCTGTATAACAAGTGAGTGTGGCTGGAGAAAAATGAGCTTGAATATTTGTCTGAGGAAGGGAGGGGGTTGAAGGAGGAATGGACCCATGGAGTCTGAACTTTCATCACTTTACCTTACCTTAGCAAGGGGTATGTTTGTTGTCTTAACATGTGTTGTTGATCATCTAAATATTTGCAATAAAGCCATAGGCAGGATTTGGCAATTGATTATGCTACACAGCAAAGCTGTTCTGAATTCCTCTGCACTGGGAATTGAATAACCTGGCAGTATGAAGCGCTTTCTTCACTGCTGAGGCTGCTGAATAGCTCTGGAAGATTGTCCGCAAGAAGGTGGTACACAAAGACTGCACTTGTCTGCTCTCCCAGGCCAATAGTGACCAGCAGATTATTTTCATCTTTGAATGGATTTTTATCCTACTGTATCCTGTTTGAGGTCAAGTCTGAAGAAGCTATGGCCAACATATACAATGTAATTTAGCAGCACTGACGTTTGGCATTAATGGGCGCTGGTACCTGTAAATAATAGTTAATAGTAAATTCCTACTAAAATTCAGTATAAATATAAACATGATTTCAGAGGCATGCTTTTAATGGTGTGAAGAGAGGGTTTTCCCCCTTGCCCCCTCTTCCCTGGCCCATTCTCTAGGTTGTTGCCTGTCAATCCTGACTGTCACTTTTCTGTCTTTTAGGGCCGATGATGACTTTTCAGAACCAGTGAATACTAATGTTGTATTGAGATATGATGGAAAAATCACTTGGGATGCACCTGCTATCACAAAGAGCTCATGTGTAGTGGATGTATCTTATTTTCCTTTTGACAGCCAGCAGTGCAACCTCACATTTGGATCCTGGACCTATAATGGTAATCAGGTAGACATCATCAATTCTCTTGATAGTGGTGACCTCTCTGATTTCATAGAAGATGTGGAATGGGAGATTCATGGTATGCCAGCAGTTAAGAACGTCATCACTTATGGCTGCTGCTCTGAGCCTTATCCCGATGTGACCTTCACACTGATTTTGAAAAGGAAGTCTTCTTTCTACATATTTAATCTCTTGCTTCCTTGTATTTTGATCTCTTTCCTGGCCCCACTGGGATTCTATCTCCCTGCAGACTCGGGGGAAAAAGTGTCTCTGGGTGTTACAGTTCTTCTTGCTCTGACTGTGTTCCAGCTGATGGTTGCAGAGATCATGCCTCCCTCTGAAAATGTACCTTTGATAGGTGAGCTTTACACGCTTTGTCTTTAAACACGGCTTATTAATAGGGCTGTATGTCAGGGAAACCATATGTAATTTGTGGCTTCTGGAAAATAAAGGTGCTACATTTTTAAAACAGTGAAATACTTAAAATGCGCATGGAATTTGTACAGGTATGCTGCAGCTCTTTAAGGTTACTTTGTGTTTATTTTAAATTATATATTAGCTATCTATTTTGTATTTATTCAATATAGTTAGACATTTAGAATTTTTTTTCTCACATCTTATAATAAAGCTAGTAATGGAAAACAATTTTAGAACCAGCGTGTGAAGTGTAAGCAAGAGCTGTAAGCACAAGGTCAGACTGTTTCAAGATATGTTTCTTTCAGATCCAGGTGGTTGGATGGCCGGGCTGGGACACTCAGGGTTGACTTAATATCTGACAATTGTTATATTAAATTGTAATGCCTGGCAATCCATGACGCTGAATTTTAATTTACATCTGAGAGTTCAGAAGACCTGATGTGTAGTGGAAGGGTGGTGCTCAGCACTCAGGGTGAAAGGGTGCTGATCTCAACGCTGGGGCATGAGCCTGCCCGGCTGTCCTGGTGGGATTGCTGGAGGATTAGGAACACAGTTGCCTCCACACTGGTTTCCAGCTTCATTAAGATAATTCAGATCTCATTAGTTTTATTCTCGTTATTACTATGTATATAAAAAACTGCATGGCTTAAGTGAGACAAAACACTGGTAAATGAAAAAGACTGTTGAATGCGTTTCCCACACCAGCAGCAACTATTCCTGCCTGGAATATGGGCTTGCTGTACTGGAGAACCTTCCCTGCCCTCCCATCATGCTGTCTAAATTAAGGATCCAGGACCTCGCTTCAGTCTGCTTTCTCTGTTCCCTCGCTCTCCCTCACCATCCTTTCCAACCCGTTTGAAAACTGGGATCATATCGTGCTTGCCTGTGACGCATCCTGTGTCACCGATGCTGCCAGCCCTTGCTTTTCTTGCAGAGGTTGCGCAGCAGCAGGGCAGGGCTGGGAGCTGCCTTTTTGCATAGGCACAAGCCACAGTAGGTTAGCTGGTCAGCTGTGCACTTCACTTGTGAAAAGCAGTGGCTGAGGGGCACAGCTTGTATTCACTGTATTTGTTACCTATTCCTGGCTAGAACGAGCTTTGTCCTTATTTGGACTAGCCGTGCTAAAATCCGCACAGTCTGAACAAAATCCAGACAGCAAATCTCAACAGGCAACAGAGCCACGCTTCAGCTCTGTGCCCGGCCTCTTAGCTGTCAGTACACTAGTTGCCGATACCAGCGAGGTCTGCGTATTCACTGGCCTGTGTGAATGCAAAAGCATCCATCTGCTGCTGTGGGGTGTGTCATTAGCTCCAGCAAAGTGTTACCTTCACTTTTGTTAATACGTGAGGAAGTGGGATTTCTGATGCTCCATGTGAAGCCATCAACACTGGGATTTTGCAGATACCAGGAAAAGAACAAGGCCCCTGATAAACATTTTTAAGCTGCTTTCTGACTGGGTGTATTTCGAGAAATCAGAGGTTTTGGCTCGCAAATATTTACCATGCTAATACAATAGTCACTTACTCATCTGATAAAGGCATGCCAGTAACGAGTATGTGGTTTTTCTTTAAATACTTTAATTTTTTTTTTTAGACAGTAAATTCAAGTGTGATCTAAGTACAGAGAACTGGGGTGATTAAAAATTGGTTTCACTTGTATTTGTTCAGCACTATGTTGTCACATTGTTGTTTCTGCATTTAATTTTTTTATTAGGGTAACATCTTTAATATGATTTTATTTCACGTTCCAGGAAAGTATTACATAGCGACTATGACCATGATCACAGCTTCTACTGCGTTGACGATCATTATCATGAATCTCCATCACTGTGGCTCAGAAGCAAAGCCTGTTCCACAATGGGCTAGGGTGGTTATTTTGGGCTACATGTCAAAAATCTTTTTTGTTTATGATGTGGGTGAAAATTGCACAAGTCCAAAAAGAGAGAAGGAAGAAGACCATAAGTTAGAGGGAGATGATGGGTGTCAGAGGAGGCACAAAGAAGTAAGGAGTCACCTTTCCAATAGGAATGATGACTGTGATCTCAAGAAGCTCAATGGAAATTTGAATAAAAGCTATGGGGTTCATGGTGAAAATGTTAGGGAGACTGTTAATTGCTGTTCCTGTTACAAAATGCTCATTAAAAATATCGAGTACATTGCTAATTGTGTTCGAGACCAGAAAGCAAACCGGGCCAAAGGAATTGAGTGGAAAAAAGTCGCAAAAGTGATGGACAGGTTTTTCATGTGGGTTTTCTTTATCATGGTGTTTTTTATGAGTGTGCTGATCATCGGGAAAGCAGCTTAACTGAAGATGACCACATTCATTTTGTAAAACTGAATATACTGGGTTAGCTTGTTTCGGTGGAGCCCTGGGACAGGGGTGCTTTTGAGATCTTTGTCTTGCATTCTGTAACAATAAACAAATTGATTCTGTAGGCTGTGACAGTGTGTTGAGACATTGCTCAGCTGAGGGCTTTGTTAGTGAATGTCTTTGCCTTTTAGTATGGGAGTGCAGCCCTGATGAGGCTGCTGGGTAAGCACTCTGTGCTCTGTATGATGGAGTGGTGGCCGTGACTTCAGGCTGAATGTAGTGGAGTGTTGCAGCAATGGAGCAGGCAGGCTAGCAGGGAGCACTGGATTGATAGGGCTTCATCTCTGCACTTTGTCACTTGGCCAGCCCTTTGTGTCCCCCCCCAGAAAAAAACCCAAGTATTTGTGACGTGGTGGCAGTTCCTGGAAATCATCTTTTCATGGCATTGCCTCATTTTTTTCCTTTTTTTTAGCTTGTCTTCTTAACTTACCCTTTTGTTATGGCTCTTTCTGATCACTGTTCATATTATTTCATAGACTCTACCTGTCTATCTGCTGTCTGGTGTGCCTTTCACTTCTAATACCATTGAGCTTACTGAATATGATGGTTATCATGATCTTCCCCTTAATCATTTCCTGCTGCTGAATATTGCCTCATTGTCACCATGGCTCCAGTAAGTCAGATTCCCAGGACTTCTTCCTCATCAAGTCAGAGGTTCTCTCTTCCATTCTCTTTCTCATGAGCCTAATAATAGGAAGGGCTTCTCCTGTCCTTCCTAGATGTCTCATTCCCCTGGGCATTTGTGCAAGGTGGGCCTTTAAATGCTACATAAGACTGCTAAAATAGGAGGCTGTGACTTTTGTTTCTGCTCATTTTATTTACCTTCACCAGCGTTCACCCCGTGTGTCCCTTGTCCGCTCTTATATCCTCTTTAATACTTACATTTCAAACTGTTTACAGTAGCTCTGCGTGTTACTTGGCACAAAAGCCTGATCTTACAGGCTCATTGAAGTAGTGCCATAATCAACTCTCCTTGTTCAACACCTTAGTACTGATGTGTCTGTGAACGTGTTTGCTGACAACGCCAAAAGCCCCTCTTCTGTGTGTTAATTTCTGTTAACCCTCTCAGACTAACAGATCTGGAAGATGTCTTGTAGTAAAGTGAGAAGCTAGTACCCCAGGCATGCCTGCAGCAGATAAATTGCTTTTGCAAAGCACCCTGAACTTTGAAACCATGATATTCTAGATGCAGTGGGAGAGGCAGAATGATACTGTAATGGATCCCAGTCAAAAGTTCATGTGATAAAGCTCATTTTCATAACTGTTGCATTTAATAGGAGCATACCTGTGAAGCTGTAACTTAAGAATGAGGAGTCAAAATGGCAAAGTGATGAAGTTATGCCCAAATTTATTGGAAGAAAAGCAATTGTAATTATTATTATGATGTAAATGATACATTGAATTGCTAATGGCAGGTTTTCTTTTGTGTGAAATAATTAATGCTGTAAGCTTATCTGGATTCTCATAAATAATGCAAGCCTTCAAGTCCAGGTTCTAATGTAAAGCTAAACTGGGTGGCTAGCCAAGAATAAACTCGGATGTGGAAAAAGTCTCAATTGTGTTCCCTGTATATTATCAGTTTCCAGTCAACCGGGGTAACTTTGAACAACTCCTTTAGAAGACAAGCTGTTTACTTTCACTGTGCAGAAAAAGGGTTGCACACATTTGCAGTGGAGTTCAGGGATTGGCACTTACACTGCCTGTTTGAGGAAACTGATTTATTCTTTGTTGTGGAAAAAAATACTGTCCCAAAAACCTGGGGAGCAAAATATTTAAAGATAAGGGTAAAATATTCAGAACATGAGTCTTCAGCATGGAAAACTGATGACCGAGGGTTTGTCCAAGTCTTATGGGTGGCATAAAGAAAGTAGAGAGTTACTGTTCAGTCTCTTCCAGTACAGGAACTGGGTATGTCAAATATACACAGTGTGTGATAGTGGAAGAGTCTGTACAATATGCAAGAAGGCTGAGGAACTCCTTGCAACAGGATTTGTGTGTGCTGAAAGATTACATGGATTTTAAAAGTTGGGGAAAAACATGAAAGAAAAATCTGTTGGCATACTGCTAAATACAGTTGTGAAGCATTGAAAGGTGAAGCAATATTTGAGTGATTCATGACTGTATGCTCTTTATCCCCTTGGTGGCATCCATTGGAGACAGCTTCCAGGTTTAGACAGATCTTTAGTCTAACTCAATATCTTTC
This sequence comes from Pandion haliaetus, assembly GCA_013401275.1. Classification (NCBI taxonomy): domain Eukaryota; kingdom Metazoa; phylum Chordata; class Aves; order Accipitriformes; family Pandionidae; genus Pandion; species Pandion haliaetus. Next base: position 152,009 of record VYZV01000458.1, on the reverse strand, counting down.
TTAGAAATTCAGATTGTGCCCATGCCATTCTGTTCAAAACCAACTGCAGCATGTGTGCATATAGTTGTGGGCTTCCCATGTGCAAGGGAAAGTTTGCAGTTGTAGATGGATCATGGGCCTTTTTATCATGCTGGTGCTCCTTAGTATGCTGCATGCTTGGTTGATGCTGCTGAAACCATACTTTGCACTTCCCTAGCATGTCTTATGTGAAGATGTGATAGTAGTAAAGAATTCTTTTCCTTACAAGAATATGATTTGAAAATTATTCCTAGCTATTTGAATTTAGTAATTATTACATCTGCTTTTTTATTATTTTCTGTTACCCTTTTCTTTGGATCACCAGGCATTCTTGAGTATTTCTCTTCCTTTATTTAAATATGGTGAATCTTCATCTTGCTCTTGTAACAAATGGTTTTCTGTTTTTACTTGACAAAAGCCAGGTCCAATAAAGTATGTGAGCAGCAGATGATGGGAGCAGGTAGAAGTTGGTACCTGAATTGTTGTTGTGAAGCCTCATGCTAGGACCCTCAGATTCACATCTCTGGACTTGGTCATCTACCAGGGTAAAAATGCAATGTGATGCTGCATGGCCATGCTTCTGGTGACAAGGCTGACCCAAGGTCCGTGCTACTGCAGCCGTACGAGGGCTAGCTAGTTTAAAGCTAGCTCACAAGTTTCTAACTAAACTGTAGGGGCTGTAGTTTGTGTCCCTCTAAAGTCTTATGTTCAGTTTGTATATCTCTGTTTTTGGCTATTTCAATATGAAAAAACCTGCTCTAAATCAACCAAGTGTGTTAGCAGTCAGAACTGTATGTGACAACTCTAGTGCTGAGTTGAGACAGGAATGTTAAATTTACTTCTGTCTGTCCTGGTCTCTTCCTCTTTCCTTTCTGTGTCTCATGCTTAGATCCAGTAATCTTTGAGGAGGATTAAATCCAGAGATGATGAATGACTATGATTATAGTAACAGAAAAATAACTATTTATGCACTTGTCTGAGTAACTCTGCAGGCTTAACTTGAAGGCAGTGGGGTGACTTTATATTTACTGAGGAGGACAACAATGCTGTAAAAATACTGTTTGAGATCTGTGTGCTGCAGAGGCCTTTGAGGAATGAGCTGACAGGTTTGGTTTTTTTTTTTTTTTTTNTTTTTTTTTTTTTTTTTTTTGGTACCATCTCTTGGCAGAAAGATCACTTATCCCCACTTGTATTGAGTCACTACAGTGTTAAACTGAGGAGAAATATAAGTTATCTTCTGTGATGCCTTCACTCTGCTCTCTTCCATGAGCAGGATGACAGAACTGAAGATGAAGTGTGATAGGATGTTGGGGTGTTGAGTTTCCAATGGTGCAGAAGGGTAGGAGATGCTCTTAGCTACCCCAGGAAATCTGTTTCTGGAAATCGCAACCTGAGGATTCAGGCTAAAGCCAAAAGAGTCATCCTGGACAAGTAAATGACGTCTTGAAATAGAGAAGTGGGTTTCCTCATGTTTCAGGAATTCAGATGTTACATTGTAAGCTGTCTGCATGTTTCATCCTCTGGTTAACAAAGAGTTGTTCTCTCACCCTGCCAGAATTACGGGAAGTGTCTACGAGTTGTTTCTCAAGAAGTGTAGGAGTGTAGCAAGAACTCCTGATTTCTGTCCCAATTTGAGAAGCGGAAGATGTGTAATGTGATTGTTTAGGAGATGGGAAAAGGAGGGTGGGATGAGAGGGAATTCCTTTAATTTTGTTTATAAAACTGGGAAGAATTAATCTTTTCTTCCTACACGCTTCTGTTACTTGAAGAAAAGAATGTCAACTCTTGTTTTCATTCTTCAAATCTTTTCATCAGTGATAGGATATAGGACCAAAAGTGGCCTATGGAGTTTGTGTGCAACCACCTCTTTTGAACTTGCAGGCAGAGTGAGTAACCTAGAGCTCAATTAAAGGAGCAGAGCAAGCTGAACACCTCTTCTCCCTGACCCTGAAGTCCACTAGAAAGGAGAAATCTTTCTTCTTTGTTGGAGACAAGTCCACCTGTGTGGAAAGGACAAAAGGTACCAGAGGAGTTTATCTCCTTTGAAGCTCTAATTTGCACAATACATTGTCTCCAGACACCTTTTAAGAACTCCCTTCTGCAAGGTGGCAGTGAACAATACTGTTTTTACATTGCTTGCGGTAAGGAATAACTGAGATTGCAAGTATCCAGCTCAAGTTTGTTCTTACATGTTTCTTTCTAAATACTTTTGTGCATTTGATTCCTAGTCTGTAGTCCGCAGACCTTCAGTGGTCTGTGGACTACAAAGGCCACCAGGAATACACAGCAGTTTTTCCATTGGGGTGCGGGGACTGACCTTGCAACAGGCTAGTGGTGAATGAAGTCATGCCTATTCTTGGTCATGCGAGGTCCTGTGTTGCTTTGGCTGGCCACGACAGCTCTGCATCTCCAGGTGTAGTTCTAGCCATTGTGTTTGAGAAGGCAATTCAGGGATACCTTTGCAACAGGACAAAATCCACATCTAACTTGAAGGAGGGATGTCAGTTGTTGAGGAGTGTAGCAGGGTGGAGAATGTGGTCTGTGCTTAATTCCAGATGCAGATTTTGCATAGAACTGTTATGCCTTCATCTGTTCTTGGGGACTCCTGCTTCAGAGTAGATGTCAATCTGGTGAACATCCAGAAAACACAAATCAAGATTAAAAAATGGTAGCTACAGTTTTAAAGAGGGTTTTTCATTCTAGTTCCTGAAAATATTATTTTAAAAGTGATTCAGTAATACCTTCTAAGTAACCCACCTAGAATTACTGATTTTTCTGGGGAGCAGGTATAGTTGTTTGCTTCCTCCGCCATTCTGAGCATTTATCTTTACCAGGTTCTGTGCCTTATGACATTCACATAGCTACTTGCAATAAATTTCCACCTTTGTTGCAAAAGAACTTGAAACAGATTTTTTTATATGCCATTATTTTTATTCATATCACTTCATTGAACAAGATTTTATCTGTGGTGTTGGGAGTTGCTGAGGACTGCACTCCATGAACTCTGTCCTGCATTACCCTTTGGTTTGAAGAATGCATTGGTTTTAGTTACTCTGAATGCAATGATAGAGATGACAAAGGAAGAGTGTTGGAGCAAAAAATAACATGGTTTTTAAAATTGCTTAAACCTGATCCAGTTTATTGTAGGCAGAGTGTCTCAGTGAATAAAATGAGTAAATTGGGATTCATTAGGTATTTGCTATGTGTCACCACTAAGAGATAACTTTGATTAATAGTGATCTTAAATACTGTATAACAACATCATCTTCTATTTTTGTTTGCTTGTGAATTCTCTATTAGCATGCTTAAGAACATGCTAGCAGGAAATTATTGAGCCAATATGTGAACAAATAAAGAACGATACTGTGATTAATGCATGCATCTGTATGGTTCTGTTGTTAGTGTGCCATAGGTAAGTAATAGATCTGTCTCTCTTATTCATTCTGTATTTTCAGGTCTAGGTGAACACCACCAAGCTGCTCACTTTATTTCAGTGGCAGGAGTGCCTTTTGTTAGTGTTTCACTGTAACAAAAATGGACTCTAACCAGAAAGCTAAATAAATGGTAATGTAATCTGGAGTAGCCTCCAGAGGTTAGAAAAGCCCTTCACAGATAAAGCATTTGGCTAGAATGTGTAGTCCATGTTCAGTGGTGGTGAAAGTGATGAAGTGACCTCAGTAGGGCCAAAGCTGGTTAGAGGAAGGCAGCAGACACATATGTGTTGCAAAATAATGCTACGTGGGTTTTTGCAAAATTATGGTAAGGAAAGAGAGGGGGAAAACTAACTAAAAATGAGGTGAAAGCCGTAAAATTGCCAAGAATCTAATTAATCAGTACCTGTGAGTTAGTTCTGTAGAGCATGTTCTTGCTATAGCATAGCTACTGCCATTTCACATTCCATTCACTGGCTGTCCTGTGTCCAGGGGTGGACTGCCAGCAAGTCAAATGCAGGTCCCACCCTGGGGTTGTATCACAGCAGCAGGTCTGTGCTGGGGTAGGGGTTACTGGCTCAGTCAGGGACATGGGTGCCAGCTTACCCTGAGTCATGGCAATGTGTCCAAGCTTCCACCAGCTTGTGAGGAAAAGGTGGGACCACAGTTACTGCCTGCTGGTAGCCTAGTCCCACCTCATCCCTCTGCTCAGTTCCCAAAGGTAAGTGTCTGGTGGCCCTCAGTATGAAGATTATCACTTCCATGGTCTGGAAGTTTGGCTTCCTCTGGGCTACTTTATAGTTATAAGTTCCTTCTGGCACCCATGTATATTCAAATAATTTTCTATCCAGCTCACCCATTTTCTCACAGGAAGTTGATAGTTGGGCTTCTGACATGGTTTAGAGCTGTTTAAATGTATTGTGTCCTGCTGGTTATGCCCACTTCTGTTCAGCATGTTAATGCTCTAGGTGACTGCCAGTAAGATATCTGTGGTGAGTGCAACTTGTGTTGCTTTTATTCTAGTGTTTTTAGTGCAGCTGGAAGCAGAATGGTGATCATGAGACAATCTCTTTCCTCATAGCTAAAGGATGGGAATTTTTCATAAAGACTTAACACTACCGTCCAAAATGCAAGGGTTAAACTGGCTTCTCACACTTGTGAACTGAACCAGTAGTGTAGTGCAAGTGAGCTCAGGGGTCTGGTGTTCAGATATGGGCAAAACTTGGTCACCTTCAGGTACACTACCTTAGTTCTGCTTTTGAATGCCATGTTCACCACCCTGCAGAGGTTGTTTGAACTATAACAAAGAGCATTTCTCAACACCATGGTTCAAAGTGGAGTGGGCTGGACAAATGCTGATTTGGCACAGCACCCCTGAGCTGCATGAATTCTCAGCAGTGCTTCAAGCCAGTGAGTTTTGTGTCACTAGGAACATTACACTGGGACCTTCTGTTCCTGAGGCATCAGCAGCAAATCAGCCTAGAGGTCCTGCCCCCAGGGGAGGGCAGGAGAGCTGAAGGCTGGTGGTGAGAATGAGTCCAGGACCCAGGTGTGTCTGCAGCACCTTGCAAAAGCTCCTCCTGTGGAGATAGTTCCTCACCCGAATCCTGAGACCTGTAGGGGTCATACGAGCGCTGTTCAGTTGCTGGGGTGCTTCAAGGCAGTGCTTGTAGGAAATTTTTTAATAATTAAAAAAACCCCCAACCCCTCCAAAAATGCTCTTAACCCTAAATGTTCTGTGTTCTCCAAGATGCCACAAGTGATGTAGACTTGGTGCCTTGTTAGCATGGTTGTTCCTGCTAATCTTCTGTTGAGGTCTAGGTAAACGAAGAATTGTGTCCCACGGGCCAGTGCAGACTGCTGTTCTGAAAGGCCTTTTTATTGCTTCCTCAGAAGCCATGCTTTAATTTACAGTGTGATCTGGGGGCTAATAGCCTTATGAACAGAACTGATTTGAGGTACTATGTTAGTCCTCAAAGTACTGCAGATTGAAGGCTTTGTGAGCAGTGGAGACTGGTCCTACACCTGGTCAGGACAGTCTGGTATATTGCTGGGACCAAGAGAAAATGCCTGCTGAAGGCATTGGGTGCTACAGCAGGAGGGACCTGATCCCTTGGCCAGGTCAGCAGAGATGTGTCAACTTACGGTTTCTGACCAACTTCAGATAGCTTGGAAAAACAAAGGCTCTGTGCAAATGGCTTTCTTACATTGATCTCACTCTTCTCTGAGTTGCTTCTTCAGCCCTTTTCCTCCTCCAGTCCTTGTATTCTCTTCTGAGAGTAGAAAGAATCCCATTATGCCCTAGACTGTGACCATAGTCATTATAAGAAACAGCTTTAGCATCATTGTACTGTTGCCTGTGCCCCACAAATGTGTCTCCTTGAGTTCAGTAGCCACAGATGTTAACTGGATAGGGCAACATCCCTGACCTGGAAGAAAAAGGGATCATTTGCTCTCACTATTACTTTACAACTAATCATATCCCTGCTCACTGCAACCACATAATACTAGTGTGAAAGGGGTCCTCTCCACATATGAGACTGTCTCTACAGCCAGCTAGACTGAGGAGGGGGAAATCATTGAGGCAGTTCCATAGATGGCTTTCACTTCAAAAGGCGGTCACATTGGTAAATGCAATTTGTAACACCTCTGAAGAAGGCAGAAGAAACAGTGTTCTGGCTGGTTCATTGTTGTAATCCAAGCCTGCACTTGTTCCTGGGAGTGATGGTTCTTCTCAAAATGCCAATTTAAACTTCCACTGTCCTGTCAGATTGCAATCCTCTGGATGATTCCTGAAGTGTGGAGACTGTGCAATTCATATGAGGTAACAGATGTAATAAGGCTGTGCTGGAGGTAATTTGGTCCAGTTCAAGTGACTCACAGCACTTAAACTGCAGCCTGGTCCTTGCCTATGCTCTAACCTTCTTCCCCCAGGACACTGTTTCCATTGCATCTGCTTCTGCTCCTTGGAAGTGGTGCTCCTGAGCCCAGCTAGGTAGGCGACTCCGTCCCTTTCCCTCTCCATCCCAGAGGGACTCGCACCTGAAGCTCTCCCTGCATGTGGCAGAGGGGAGGAGGCAATGTTGCTGAGAAGGCGGAATGGTTGCAGACACTACCAGACTCTGTCACCGATCTGGGTGTATTTGCTTGAATGATGATATGGTCAGCTTGGGGAGGAGGACTTCACCTTTGTGCAGTAGCAAAATGTAAGTCATGTTCGTTTCCAGTTTGCTGCAGCTGTGACTGTTACATTGCTATTTGTAGCATGTATTTTCTTTAAAACCTAAAACCCACAAAAAACAGCCAAAGCAAGAAGGTAATTATCAACCAGATCTGTATGAGTATTGGCTTAAATCCATTCAATACATCAAGCCCTGCCTATAGTGAAGGAGCGTGGAACAATTACTGATTTCAGAAATTCCTGTCCATACAGGACATCTGAAAGGTTACAGGTGGTCAACTCAAAAGAAAGAAGCCTTGTATGGATGCCATTGGACCTAAAATTGCAGGTTTTGAACATGGATGATGGGGCTTTATCACAGACTGGAGAGAGACAATGGGCAGATTTGTAGAGGTTTGACATCTAGTTTTGATTAGATGTTTTAGGATATTAAAAATAAGGCACTGAAGTATCATTATAGCTCTGGGCCATGGTCCTGCTGCTGATGTCTTGCTGAGACTGAGGCCTACTGTTGTGGCTTGCCTAGCAGCAACCAAGCACCCTCTGGTTTTATTGCAGGATGTGTGAATAAATTGGTTTAGATGGGGATGAATACAAGACAGAACACAGAGTGATGCTGGTTTTTTTCATTGCCTGATATGTTTAGTGGGGATGCTTAGTGAGGACAGTGTGTATCATTAGTAATTTCTCTATTCCTTCTATTGAACAACTGTAGCTTTTTTTTTTTCCCTAAAATTAAGCATTTCTTGACAAGTTTAGAGATGGCACTTGTAGAAATAGAGCATAGTGCTAGAGTAGGTGCTTTGGCGAAGCTCTGGATCCTGCCTAGGCTGCTGGCACTGGTGGGTGCTTTGTGCCCCGGGAGCAGGACCACTGCTTTGGAGGTGTCCCAAAGGTGTGTTGGGCTTACCTACAGCTCTGCAGTTCTCACGTGTTGACCCTTCAGGTGCACCCAGGCATTATTGCTGAATAAACAAACACAGGCGATTTGTATTACAGAGAGAAAGATTTCTCTTAAAATGGATTAAATCTTCAGGGAAAGGGAATAGAGAATTACTTTAATCCAGGAAGAGCTGCGGGGGGAGGGTGTGCCCAACAAAACGCAGCTTTGTTAGAATTTTGTTATTCTTTATCTGGTACGTGAGCCTACCCTCTTTTTATCACTCCTATGGATTATGCTGCCTCACTGTAAGTAATATCTCTCCAAAGAGCAACTTTATCTCTACCAAGTAATTGACCTAATTGCATGCTATTGAGAGAAAAGGGTTTCACTCTGGTACGGAGCTAGAAGTTCCAAGGTTCACCGCAAAGCTGGGTGAAAAAGTATCTTATCAGGGATCAATACGGTCATTTGTAGTTTGCTCTTGTTCCCTTAAATACTGTCCAACAACTCTAGATCCCACATGAAGTAAGGGGGTTTACTTTTTTCACCTCGATATATAACAAGTATGTGACGTTTTGCAAACCTCCTCCTGTGAGAAGATCAATGCTAATTCCTTTCGCTGCAGTCAGTGGCTGTAGCACAGCCTAGCTTCTGTCTTGGCTTTTCTGCTTCAGCCTCGCTGAATTAAATGCCAGAGGTTTATTACATGCTTTCTATGTGGGTTAATTTTTCGGCCTCCGAATCTCCTAATTGCCATTTGTAAATTTTCCTGGTGGTAAAGGTCACAAAGATAACTTGGCCCCTATAGCTTAACCTCTTGGTGCATCTCAGGTTATGAAAGGCGGTGTTGAAGTCTGCTGATTAAATTAATTACTCTTCTGAGGTTTCATCATAAAGACAGACTATTTTGCCTTTGTAGTTCACTTCCATCCAATTTTTGCATGACATCTTATAGTTGGGTTAGGAACCTCTAATTTTACTGGGGCGCAATCAGGGTAGAAACAGCTTTGCCTTCCCCTGCTTCATGAGACTGGAAGCTATGCTGTTGCTTTTGTTTTCCCTCTAAACTTTCTGCCTTTGCTAGGAACATCTCCATGCTGATGAAATTGGAACAAAACCTGACAATCAGTCAATGGTGTTTTGTGCCTAAAGCTGCACCAGCCAGCACTCAGCATTCACTCACGCCCCTGCAGACAACTCACTGATGAAAGTACATGTTTGTGAGGGTCAGCTTTACTTTCCAAAGCCCCACCTGTGTACAAATAGGGGATCCAGTGCCCCAAACCAACCTGTTCCTGTTTGAGGGAACCAGGAACAAGTTAGCACCAGCGTGTCTTCGTGGGAACCTGGGGTCACCCTGCTCCTTCCATCTGGCACCCCTTTGCTCCCTTGCACTGAAATGCATGGGACCGTCTCTGCTGCTCTTCCTGGAAGTCACACTGGCATAGTCCAGCAGGGCAGGTAGAGCTGAGTTAATCCCAAATCCTGCAGAACGGCCCTTTATGTGCGCTGTTGGGAGCATGTGTTGGGGGAGGATGTGCAGAAGCAGATGCCTCTATACTTTCTGCATGCTGTCCCCTTCAGCTCGTCTTTGCAGAGGTGGTCCTCCTGTGTTTCATCACTGGGGACAGAGCATCGCAAAGGTGGCACTGCAGCTTTTCTGGAGCTGTTGCAGGATAGCTGCTGCTGCTGCTGGTATGCTAGAGACTTACCAAAGTTTAGAAAGCTCTCCAGAGCAGCTGTAGCAGAGAAGATCACTACCTGCAGAGGCAGTCAGCCCAGGTATGTACACGGGTCTCTGCTATCTCTTCTTTATCCTCCGGGGTCCCTATGGACTAGCATTGCAGCCTTGTCTTTCCTGCCAGGAGCATCTTCAAAGCAGCTGCAGCAAAGCCACCGTGCTATCCGTAAAATGTAGCTTATGAGATTAAAACTAGGGAGTAAAGTACGCTTATGGCTATATGAATCACGAGGCAAGATGCAATCCATTACATTAAATAGGAGAATCCCAAAATGCTTATGAGGGTTCATTGAAAATAAGTAACAACGTGATTTTTTTTCATCTGCAAAGCACTTTGTATGTACTTATGTACTTGCATGAGTGAATCAGCTAGATGCTGATCTGTATCCTGGTACTGTACCCCAGCTCAGGCAGCGGGGCTGGGGCCTCTGGTTGCACTGGGTGTGCTCTGCCAGGGTGCTGTGNAAGTCCAGGCCTGCAGGGGTTATACAGAGCGGATGGAGGAGGAACATACACTGTAACATCTGTGTCCTGTTGTACTGGGGAAAAGCTGATTTCAGCTGTCTCCAGGCCCTTCGCTGGATTATGTTTTAGCACAAAATATGAATGCGATGACCAAAGGTACCTTAAAGCAGCTTTTCAGGCAGCATGTGGTGGAAGTTAGGGCAGCATTAGAAAAAAAGTGTCTCCAAACACAATCTAAATTCAACATTCAAAATTATTCTTAAACAAATGCATTTGCTTATCTTTTCTTTCCAGAATATCTAATCCTCATGTCTTCTTTTTTACTCGCTCAGTGCATATCATTTTTTCAAAGCCCTACTTCACAGCTCCTCTTCTCCATCATTTCCCAACTCAGAAATAATTTGCAGCATGACCTCAGTACTTGATCTCGGATAGATGAGATTCCCAAATGAAGCCAGCCTTCATTTCACCTTGTGCACAGGACGTACTGGATACATACTATGCCCAGTATGTCCATTACATCTGCTCCATTTCTGCCAGCTGTCAGGCTATATTTCTAACCAGTACAGTGTTCAGGCATGATCTGAATAGCCTGAACACCTATGGCAACCCCTGGCACTGAAGATGTTATCTACCTGCCAATGCAAATCGCTTTCTGCAATAGTGGGTATGTTGTAAGCTTTAATTGTTCGTGTGGGCAGAGTGTGGCTGCTATTTCTCCATATGCTAATCTTGAATTGCCTTGTGGAAAGTAGCTCTTTCATCCATAGCTCCTTCCTTAAAATCAATGGCAACAAATGCCAACATTTTCAAAAGTGATCAAGATGAGATTTTTAAGGACACATCGCTCTAAACTGAGTTTAGTGTCTCAAAAATGTTTTTGCTTAAGCACAAGAATGAGGGCTAAATCTTCAGAATTGCAGAGCAGCTGCTGCTGGACAGGTCAGCATGTCAGAGTGAAACACTGATCGTCTGCCACGCTGTCTCCAAAGGTGAATGCTCCTTCCCATGTTCCCCACAGTGAGACATTGTCCTCCTTCTATGTTTCAGGCCCAGGCCCAGGAAATTTATGTACAGTTTAAATGAAAGCAACTATAACAAAGTACAAAGTACCTATGCAAAATAAAAAGGAGGGATGGCTGATTGAGCTGCCTTCAGTTTGATTTGAGAGAGTACTTGGCAGAGATGTCTGGCAGTTACTAAATAAACAGAAAATATGTTCACCTGCAGAAATCCCCTGAGCTGGAAGTGCCTGGAGGAGTGCTTGGGCACAGTAGATAAACTTGCCCTGTTCTTTTTCTCCCGTGGCTATCGACTTCTGCCATTGATGGAGGCTAAATCTTGGGCTAAATGGATCCTGCATCAGTCTCAGCACAGCTGCCCATAAGTTCTGACTGAGCAGCTGCTAAAGAGATGGAAAGATCTTCCTGGGCAATTCGTGAATTCTCTGTTAAGCTGTAAATGGTGCGGAAGCAAACAGATACAATCACCCTGCTGCTTCTACACCATTCGTCTTGGGCTACTTCGAAACACCATCTTATCTTTTAGCATTCCTTGTAGTAGCAAGCAAGTTAGGTAAATTCAAGCTACTTCGCAGTTTGGGCTGAGCAAGTATAGGAACAAAAGAGTTTAAAGTAGATACAGTTGTCTCTTCTGGCAAAAAAACTGCATACTGTGTTGGACCAGAACAGCCATTGCATGAGGCTCCTTACAGTGGGAATGTCTGACCAAAAATCAAGATTTCACACGAGCGGTCGCTTTGGCAACAGACCGCTAGCAAGCTGTCATCCAGCAAGCTGCCAGGGTAAGTCTTGCTACCAAGCAGGGAGGTGTTGGCAGCTTGAACTTGCATGATCCATCCTGCAGGAGCCAGGCCTGTAAGGGGCCAGGCCTGCAGCATGGGGACTGATGCTACAGCTGCCCAACACCGCACTGCTCGCTCGGCACGTGTGCATTTGTCTTGCTTGGGATGCAGCTCAAGTAGATGCCTCTGAACAGCTTTTTGACAGAAATCTTATGATTTGCCCAGCTTTATAATTTGCTAGTTCCTGTATCAGTTCATCCTCGACACTGATCCTTTTATGTCTATTTAAATGTATCTATTTCCAGCTTTCATCAGTTTGAGCCTCATGTTTCTGAAAAAAAAAAGTGCTTTCTTACACCAGGCACTAGTTGTCCAAAAGTTGCTTTCTTACTAGAAAATTGTAATCGGCTTTATTTACCCTTCAATTAGAGTTACCAGCTCATTTGGACCTGGCTCTCATTTTTGATCAATAGATCCTATGACAGTCATCAAAAGCTTTTGTTCCACCTGATTAAAGCAGAAAAGTAAAATGTAGAGAATCACCTCCATTTTCCTTAGCAGTCCTTTGCTTTTTGAGGATAGTCCTGTTCCTTGTCTGTTCTCTCTTCTCGTCTACTATTAAATCTTATCTTTTGGGTTGCCATTATCTTCTTGGTACAAGTAAGGCCCTAATTACACCGAATTTCTGTATTAAAACACCTGGCAGCAATGCCTTAGCCAGCCCTGCCACTTCTGGAGTGAAACAGCTGCTTGCATAAAGCTGCCCTTGTTTTTCCCTTGTTGACCTCCTGCAGGTTTTTCCGCTGTACCTTCACTTTTTTCCCTCCCCCTTCTGGTTTCATTAAAAGAGCTTTCTTCTTTTGTTTCGGGAGGTGTGTGTTCCCATGCACACTCATGTGCTGGCCCTTTTGTACTGCTTTCACATCAAACTTGACAGAAGTGGAAAACTTACAGGGAACAAGACTCGAGACCTCTAAGCCCTGTCCAACACCATGACATTGTCCTGCCCATCTCACAGGGCTTATAACATCAGACTCCAAGGAAAAATATTCTGGAATTGCACTTAGATACAATTTTGTCAGATAATGAGTATACTCCCACCCCTTCTACTCACTGTGGGATTTAAAGCTTTTGGGGCTTATGGATTGACCCAATTAATAAATAGGTAACAATTAATTAAAAAAAAAAAAAGAGAGAAAGAAAAAGACTGTTCTGGTAAGACTGAAATCAACAATAGGAAAAGATAGAGGGGCTCTAGGAAAGCTTGCCAAGCATAATTTATAATGTTTTTAAGTCTGTAATGAACTATCAGAAGGCTATTCTGCAGTATATTTCTGGCAGGCATGTTCTCGTTTTTTTCCCCAGCATAACGTGTGGTGCCAGGATGTTTTAGTAGTCTCTTCTTAAAGACTTGATTTGAAATATTCAAAGTCATGGAGTTATGAGTATTTAAGATTATTATATGTGATCACTTATGTTATACAGGCCATTTCAGGATGTTCCTAAGTTTTGTCGAAGTCAAATTTTAAAATGCTTCTTGGTAGGAATTTTCAATGGCTGTGGTAGGATGAGAAGAAAATACTTCTGTGCAGGCGCAATCTGAGTGACACCAGTCAAATCAGACACGCAGAGGAGCGATGCCACGAGAAACTTGTTCACCTTTTGGTTTTCATTAATTTTTTTGTCCGTTCCTTATTCAAAGGCAACGTAACCTCTGTGGATGATAATGGCCAGGTCAGCTCTCCCTGCAGCTTTCCCCGTTTGCAGATGTGAAAGCCCATTTCTCAAGTGAACCGGAGTCAAACTTCTTAAAGGTGAGGGGGTAATTGCAGTGTCTGTGGGAGTGCTGCCATCGGTAGGATCCCAAGATGATGGCAGGAGAAAGTTGTGGGGAGCAGCAGTGGGGCAGCGCTGTCGTGCGAAAGAGTTATCGGTGCTTGATCCTCTTCTCGCTGATGTGTGTGCTGCCAGCCCTATGGCCCTTCCTAAGCCTTGAGGAGATGTGTAATGCCATTATGCAAGTGGCAGGAGAGAGTCAGGAGAGCAGATGAGCACAGGCTGGTGGAGCAGGCCCTGGGAATTATCTTTGGAAAAAAAACTACTCGCAAGAATAAATGGGAGCAGGAGAGCTGCCAGTTAATAAAAATGGCTCATAGCAGGAAATATTGGGGCTGAGCGCCAGCAGCCTCATGGGAAAAGTCATAGTGCAGTTATAAGAAGTGGCATTGCCCAATTTCGTCTGCAAGATGTTTTCTGTGCCGCAGGTGGGGCTTTCAAATTGCTCAGCCACTCTCACCTGCCTAGGGCATCGCTAGTTGTGTGTTTTTCATGTGCTCCTGCCACTGTGCCCTCACCATTGCCCCGTGGATGGAGGCAAGCTGCGACGGGAGCAGATGCTGGGCTGCTCCTGGGGAGCTCCCTTGGGCTGCACAGGCTCTCCCGTCTGCCTCCTGCCTGTGCCAGTGCAATGGTTCACGTGGGGACGTGGCAGACCGCATCAGGAAGCTGAGCCTGGTTAAACACAAGCCCTCGCTCCTCCCCTTTGGCCCGTGCTGGCCGGCGGGGGCTGGCAGAGCCAGCACCGGGGCTGGCAGCAGCGGTTCTCCGAGGATGGTCGCGGGTGCTTGGCGTGCATGGCTCACCTGCTCTTGCTCTGGGCTGGTCAAAGCTGAGCCAGCTCTGGTCTGGAAACCTGGATGTCATGCTTTCATAGCACCTGAGATTAAAAACCCTGCTTAGCCTGTACAGATGCACAGCTAGCATGTCCCCGGGGATAGCAGCAGTACCTTTACAAAGGTACTTTTCAACTTTAGCTGTTATCTTGCTTAGGCTAATGTTTCCATGGATTGAGCAGACTGTAGCAAAATGCTGTTTAAATAGTCAGGCTAATGTTGCCCTAAAGAAGATATTGGTATGTGTTAGCACGTGGGAGTGCAGCCAAACAGAAAAAACAAAAGCAAAAAGCCACTGTTCTCAGAAATCAGCGGGCACACCACCTTCAGTGCTGGAAAAGGCGATCTCCAGTGACTGGCACTCTGACAATGGCAATCGCACCCGACAGTTGTTTGCAGGGCGGTTCTCTGTGCTAACAGGAAAATAGCAGCATGTACCCTCGTAGGCAGGACAGTCTGCTCCGGGGTGACTCATGGGCACAGTCTGCAGAGTTTCTTGAACATCTTCTGTTTCCATTAATGTTTTCCCAGCCTGTGTCCTCATCTTGGCTGACAATGCTGACTAACCATTGCCTCACTCACCAAGGATGCTTCCCCACTCATAACCTGGCCTAAAGTGTCTCAGAGGCATGGGCTGGCCTTGTCACTGTGGGGGCTGCACGCTGGTCCCTGGGGATGCTCCAGCAGGAGGGAGGTGCTGAGTTCACCCCAGCTTCTCCATGCCAGGGATGTGATTCACACTGCCCATAAAATGGTGGGAGCATGTTCCTGGTCCAGGGTGGTGGCAGCCCTGTGCCACCAGCTGCGCTGAACTGGCTTTCCCTATCCCAGTACACCGGAGTGCCCAGCTCACTAGGCACCCAGCTTTCATTTCAGAAGTTGGTAGTATTCTGGAGGTGAAGCAGAAGTTGTAAAGCTTGGTGCTCTCCAGAGCAATGTGGTGTTAAATAACTTCCTAACGACTTACATGTGGGTAATTGCTGCTGCTTTACCTCAAAGAGCAGTTGGCTTTTGGAAAGTTGTTATTCATACACTGGTTGCAAAAGCAAATGGTGGGCAATCCTCGCCTGCAGTGAGTTGATATGTCCCTAAATGCCACAGCCAGTGAGAAACAGCAAAGTTCACTGAAGAGTTTTCAAGCTAGGGATTGGTATTTGGTCATGAACAGTTGCCTTATCCCAGCCTTCCCTATGTTAAACCACTCTGGTTTGTTTGGTTTTTTTTCCTCTTGTGGGCAAATCATTTACTGTAATTTAATGATCACAACCACATAAAATTCATTTCCTTATGGTAAAAAAAAAAAGAAAAAAGAAAAAGGATTAAATGTCTCAATTTATCTTTCCACGTAGGTCACATGGCCAGAGCTGGTTGTAAAATGTTGAAAAACTAGTCTGAGGGGTACCCAGTGCCAAGTGCTGTACATTTCCGTATTCTCCCTCCCCTCCTAACGCTCACAAAGATGCCACAGAAAGACAAGGAAGTTTGCTTTTTCAGGGAGTGGATTCTCTTTTTTTTTTTTTTTTTTTAACTAAAATTAAAGCAGCATTTATTATTCTTAAATCTAATCCTTTAAGACCTTGGTGCTGTCCTAGTCCTAACTCCAAAAGGAACAGCCTGAGAAGAACTCGTATGAAAGCCAACATGGGGAACAAAGTCACTTAAAACGATCACAGAGTGCCTCAAAAACCCATGCACACTGCAAGGACAGGCTCAGGTCTTAGTCATCCTGGTGAAATTAAGAAATGCTAGGTGAGCTTGGAAGGAGACCCTTGTGTGGCACATCTAAACAGCAAAGCAGTTCCCTTTGATTTTGGGGTACCTACGCACCCCTTGGAGCCAGGCTGGGGGCTCAGGCAAAGTGGCTGAACCTGGTGAAAACCCGCCTGCCAGGGATGGTGAGGAGGTTGGTGGGTTGGATCAGCCTTTGGGAATTTGGCTCCCAAGTAAGGGGTGATGGGTGTAAAGGAGTATGGAACTCTGAGACAGCACAGTGCTGAACAGGACTTGATTTTTGTTCTCAGCTACAAATTACAGCGGATTTCCATTATTTCTTTTTCTGTGAGCAGCAGGCTCGTGTTGTGCTCGAAGCAGCCCCTGGGGTTTCACCACTTTGGAGCTCCGGCTGGAGCAGCTGGAGCTAACCCTGGCAGCTGGTGAGTCCATGTCCACTCTTCTGGGCAGTGGCAGTGCTTGTGAATGCTGAAGCATGCTGACACCTTGCTCAGCTGAAGTCTTTGTTACTGATAAAGCTTCAGCTGAAGCACTTATTCGTGGGTGAAACACAACCTCGTTGTGGGACCCAGCCTGAGGTCTGTGCTCTGCTGAAATCCTCTTCTGCTTCATGTGAGAAAAGAGTGAAACCACAGGAAAACCACAATGCTAATTAGAGTGTAACTACTTTAGTTAAAGTACAATTGACAACATCTTTGTCAGATGAAGTATGGGTGCTGTCCGGTTTTAGGGAAAGCAAATGACAGATTCTGAATGAGCTTCCAGTAGTGCCTATGGGGAAGAAGGGACCTTTTTCCTAAGCTGACATGCACTTAATATTGCACTTTTGATGCCTACTGTAATGAAGTCTGTAATCTTACTGGTGTTGATGATAGTGGTCACCTTGCTGGTACAGGACTGCTCAGCATCAGAGCCATTTAAAAGCATCCCCCTTACTTCAATATTGAATACAAAACCATAATTTGATTTTCAGTCACTTTGCATATGTGTATTTGGCTATTCCCATCTTTCAGAGAGAATCAGCTTTTCTTTGCTGTATGTCATATTCAGTATATTCCCTGGCAAAAGAAAAATAAGCTGTCAGACCCAAACAGATTGGCAGAATCATTTCGTCCATTTATTTGTTTTGCAGGACCCTGAGAAAAACATCCTGATTGGGATGGAGTAGGAGGTCTCAGCCAAGTCAGCTCTGCTTACCATCCTCACCATCTGTGTGAGAGCAGGCACAGGGCTGGGGGATCAGTTCTGGTTGTTGCCATTTCCAGCCCCCTCTCTTCCCCTATGTGTACTCTGGGGAGGGCTGGCTTGAAGGTGAATTCAGTATCTGTCAGCAGAAGCAAGACCAGCCTCTCTGTGCATCTCCCTTCAGAGGCGCTAGCAGGAGAAGGGGGTGCATAGCCAACGCACTCGTGTCATTGCCCTTGGTGCGCAAAAAAGAAAAGCAGACAAGAGAGATATAGGTATTTTTTCTGCCTTTTGTGGGTATTGCCTAACTTACCTAGCCAATGTCCTCAGTTTGACAAGCCAATAGTGGGGAAAAACCCTGAACACGGCCAGGTGCATCAGTGGGGGAGACCTGCTCTGCACACCCCCGTGAGGGCAACTCCAGTGGGGAGAGATGTGTGTCCAAATTCAGGACACAAAACAATTTCTTCCCTGCCACAGGCTGACACCTGTCCTCTCTGACCAGCTTTCCCACAGGCCAGGGCCTCAGGATGCCACCCCATCATCGCAGTTTCCCAGTCTGTCTGGATGATATCTGCAGTGCTTTCTCCAGGTACATCTCCACCAGTAATACATCATCAAACACCTCATGACTCAGGCTGCAAGTTCGAGTCAGACATAATGCTCTTCCCCATCTTTCATTTTTGACATGTATGCCAAGCCTGATGTACTTAATCATGTTCTTCTTGGAGCTCATCTGCAACATGAGAGCATTTGGGTGTGCTCCAGGACCTGCTGCAGCATGGTGGGGTCAGGGGATGGCCAACAGCATTGCCAGGACACCGCAGGAGGTATGTCTGCATGGAGCGTGCCACAGCCCTCAGGTTGTAGCACTCCACCGTGTGGATACAGGGGTGGACAGTCTTTCTTTTGGAAGAGTTTACTGCAACACTTTGGGTGGTAGCAAGAAACTACCCAGCTGGTGGTAGTGGAAGGTTAGAGGAGGGGAAGCCTGGACTGCTTACATCATGCTAAAAGGCAAGGCTATTGAGTGTTTTCTTGCTTGGATACGTCCCTGGTGACCGGATAGTTGGTGAGGTGTTGGTGCTTCCCAGCATTTTGTCTGCCAAAGCTCTCCTGAGTGCTTTGCCAGGCTCTCAGCAGCTGCACCATTGCTGCTTGGAGGATTGCAGGAAGACAAGCGCCTCCCCGGCGCTGCTTCAATGCCAGCATTGCAGCTGCTGACTAGTATCGTGTCCGTCTGCATCCTGCACAAAGGCTGGTGAGCTGAGGGATCTGTGTGCCTGGAGCGAAGCCAAGCCTTGAGGGAATCCTTAGCATATCCTCGTGACCAGAAAGCCCTCCTGTGAGGGACAGCAGCTGAAGAGTCAAAGACTAGAGAAACTAAGGATGCCTGCTGTACAGCCAGTGCGTGCACAAGTTTTATAAGTAATCCCTTGTTATTGCATGCCCTGCTGAGTGACTGCATGACACCCTGGTCTGCATCCTGCAGATTTGTTACAGGAGTGAGAATTGCTCATTGTAGTTACTGCTTCAAAGCTTTGGAACAAAGGAACTGCTCTAAGTGTAGGCTGGTTTGCCTCTGACCGATTTAAATGCATCTCTGCTGGTCAGCTTGAGGTCACTCCTGTGGCTTGTGTAGGCTGCTTGCAGGGTTTTTTTTCACATTTCAGGAAGATCTTCTGGCTTACCTGTGGCTTCCTGCTTCCCACCAGTGTGCAGATCACAGGCAGTGGCCAAGCTAACACTGACCTTCAGTGATATTGCAAAAACGCACAAGGACAGGCTCAAAGTGCAGCCTGGCTGGCAAAAATTACATGTGTGTGTTGGGAAAGAGGTAAAAAAAGTTAACAGCAGCATATCTTTCTTCAAAGGAAAACTACAGCTGTGGGCAACCAGACTATGGAAAGTGATACAGCTTCCTTCAGTGTGGCAACCACCCTACAAACCAGCTGCATGCACAAGTGCAGGAACAGTCAGGATGGGCACAAAGCCACAATCCAAGTTTGTGATTGTGCCTCTCCAAATGCCCTGGGGAAAGGCGGCTGTGGGGAGCCTTGGGCGGATGGAGGCGAAGCCGGCGAAGCCCCGGGGCACGCCGTGGGGCAGAGCATCAACCAGCACAGCCTGTTTGGATGGAGACATCTGTGACCGTGTTGGGAAGACACAGCCATTTGGTGCATATGGGACAAACCTGAGCACATCTGAGCATTTTTCCTCATAAAGTTTTCTGGTGAACACTTAGTCTTTGACTGCTTACCTTCCACGTGCAGGATCTGCAGTTTTGCCTGAGCGAGGGCTGCGGGGCAGAGCATCTGTCATCTTTGATCAGGAAACTAGTGAACTCCAGTCCTGGTCTTCTGGCTGGAGGAAGAAAATATCTGATCTAATTCATCAGCTTGTATGGAAATACTTTGTATGGACGTACTTCAACGGTACCAAATTTCTAAAAATTTCCATAGTCTCTTTGCTCTTTGGCATCTTGAATGACCGTAATTGCATGGCACAGCCTGCCTTTGTGGCATCAAGTCCTTCCCTCTTGGCACAACTGCTTTTTTTTTTTTGTTCTTGCAACACCCTTCTGACCATTTTGTTGCCAGGCAGGACTTGGCCCTGAAACTCAGTCAAGTGTGATTCAGCGTTTAGTTGACACACTGGAGCATAAAAACTGACTTTGCTGGCTTTTAGATGTACAGTAGAGGTAGTTTCTCTTGTTACGAGGTAGGTCTGGGGTTTATTTATTTTACAGGTCAGCATGATGGGCCAGTTTTGTGGCCGATAGGCATACAGGGAGCAGAGAGCTCAGTAGGTGCTCAGGACTCAGCCAGACCAGAGATGTTAGGAGTGTAGCACCAGCCACAGAGACGGAGATGGTGTACTGCATATACTTTTTCAAACATATAAAAATGCATTTTGCATATACTTTGAGCTCTAGTGCTTATATAAATGACATGTTGCAATATCAGAGTGGTGTTAATCCACTTGAATTTCTTGTTAATCTGTTTATATAGTAGCTGTATCACAGTTGTGTTAATGGGTGGTGTTTCCTGAAGAAAGTCAAAGCTGTTTTTTAGTGATTTAGGTCAATACCAGCCAGGGAAGTGCACGTCTGCTCTTCTAGATCATCAAGAAAGACATTCAGAAAGGGAATGGGATCGACTTGGCAGCGTGTTGAGTTGTCACAGTGCCCAAGGCCTCAGCAGAGCTCCTGACATTCCCAAGGCAGCAAGGTCATCTTGAAAGCACAGTTGCATTTTTCTGGTGTGGTTCATGTTAATATCCTGAGAATGACTTGCATATTTCAACCTTACGATGAGTTAATCATTAATTAAGATCTTACAAAACTGAAGTTAGAAACCAGCAGTCAGGAAAATAAAAAAAACTATCTTGTAAAGTGTCTGTTTAGAAGAAGCTGTGTAGGTTTATTTTAATCTTGGGTAGCTTGGATAAAGGGAAAGAGCCATAAACACGTTTCAGTGTGGCACAGTCCACCTCACTTGAAAATGTTGCTTTTTGTGAAGGGCATACCTCATGTCTGAACACTTGTAAAGGGCTGTGGTTTGCTGGTGGTTTCTTTCTCATCCAACTGAACGTAGGTGGACCTCTTGTGAGTGGAAAGGTCAGCCGTGAATTGCGGGAAGACAGTCTTCTTGTGTGACTTGATGATTTGTCTGGCAGGTGAAGTCCTAATGTGGCTATATTTCCTTGAAAGCTGTTTTTAGCATCATGTTGATTACCCGTTCCCTGAACAGGATGGATTGACCTGATAGTGGAAATGGCTTTGGGGCACACAGGCTCCTAAACCAAATCTGCAATGTTTATACAGGGAAAACAGGCAAAATTAGGTGACTATAACCCCACCCCCAAATCCTACTAAAAAAATTTAAAATGTATTTTCTTACCATTTCCTTGCACAAAAGGAGACTAGGGAAACCTCTTATGATTAGTATCCTTGGGAAACGCAAGGCATGTTGACATAAAGTGCCTTGTCCTGATTGCATTATGAGAAATGATGCTAGAGGTAGGAAGTTGCAGAAGCTTTTGCTCTCATATGAGGAATGTAGAAGCTCATGCAGTATATATTCTGGTCTCCTTCTCATTCAGATTAATCACCAGCACTACTCCCTGCCTTGGTGGCGAACACCTCTCCCATCTCACTGCTCTGCCTCAGTTTACCTCTTCTCCCTCACACTGGTCTTCTCCCCAGACTTGGTATTTGCAGCAGATTTTCTCCAGCTGGACTTACACCAAGGAAACAGCCAGGGATTCTGGAGGACTGCAAATACTGCCAAGAGGTGCAGCTTAGCTTTCTGTGCATTTGAAGTGTGGAGCATGCAGCGATGAAAACAACCTGCCAGTCCACAGCGCTTCTGCCCTGCAGTGAGAACATGCAACAGAGCTACAGGGGTTTTGTGTGCGGGGTGGATGGAAGCATGGAGGGATCCCAGCTTCAGCTTCGTCCACATCCAGGCACTGACTCTAAACTGGATGTGAAGAGATTTAGGCTGATCAGAGGCTGCTGGAATAATGGGGAGATGCCCAGTATGCCTGCTGGGAAGGTTGCTGTCCCCTGCAGGTGGTGGGATGGGGCAGCCAGTGGGACAGTGCATCTCCCTTCCCCGCAGGAGCCTGTGGGGATGATGGCTGCTGTGTCCTGCTCGCCTCCTGCCCCGAACACCCTCTCTCCAGTTCGGAGGGGAGCACAGCCTCGGTGGAGTGGCTAAGCCTGGCAGTGGGATATGTTGCAATGAAATAACAGTCTCCATTTTTAAAATTCTTTATTCACTACGTCCTAGAAATGTACCGTAAATGGAACAAGAACTAAATAAACTCAGAGGCTTCTGACAGTACAGAGAACAGAGATACAATAAAACACCTAAAATATCAGCTCTTTTGAGAATAAGGCACACAAGTTTTGTATTTTTTTAATATATATATATATATATATATTTGTTTGTGTAGTTTGTTCTTAACCTAAAGATGTTCACATTTCAAGTTATCAGACTTACCTCAGTAGTAGTGTACATGAAATGGTTTAGAAGCAAGTGTAAAAGACAGGCATGGGTGGGAGACTCCGTGTGACCTGGCTGCCTGCATCCCTGCATCCTGCCTGCGTTCCTGGGTCCTGCCTGTTCCTGCCCTGGTGCAGGCAGCACCCACCGGTGGCCTGGGGCACCTCAGGGTTTGCCCTCGTTGGCTCCTCTTTCTCCCTGCCACCTCCATGAGTGGCAGGACCTTCATCCTGCTGGCTGGGAGAGGAGGAATGGCAAGGGAGCCATCACCCTTCATGCCTCCTCTGTGGGTCAGCCATGGCGTGGGGCTGGAAAGGGACCTGCAGAGACCCAAACCACTAGACTGCCTTTTCCCGACCCCAGGGGTGTTTGTGCAGAGCCCATGGACCCATGGCGGCATTTAGTGTGGAGCCACGCAAGGCCTTAGCTGGAGGGCTGGAGGAGGCAGTGCTGGCCTCCCCGCTGGGGGCTTGTCCCTCAGGGCTTCCCCCAAATCACCTCCTTTCGTCCTACAAAGGGGCAGGGTCTCAGGGCTAAGGGCTGGGTGCGCTTTCAGGGTGCACGGGGAGAGACAATAGAAGTCGCCCAGGAAGGGGCGCGGAAGGGCAGAGTCCGACCTGTGGTTAACCTCACAGTGCTTTCGCTAACAGGTCGACAGGGTTAAGGAGAGCTCAGCTTGGCTGAGAGAGAGCACCTAAAAAACAACTGCTCAATTTTGAGGGAAGGAAAAAAAAGTGTATTAAAAGGTCACTTAACTGAGCTGGACGTGGTCTGGAAGTGGTTCAGCTGTCAAAATATACTCAATACAAAACCCCTTCGGTTGGTACTTATACCACAAAAAGTAAAGGAATATTGTTTACTCACTCCCTGCTTCACACCTCATGTCACCGGAGCTGTGTTTGCAGGGCTGATGCACTTCATACAATAGGCAAGATATTTCTTTACCGTTTTGCTATATTTTACATTCACTGCACTACTAAATAAAAGCCTTTAAACAGGCCACAAAACACTGCAATAATATATTTACTTCTTAATAAAACAAACTTTTTTATAACATCGCAATAAAAGGTTTTTGTTTTGTGGCAAACCACATACCATGCAAATTTGCAACATAAAATGACTTTAAAAATGTATATTAAAAGATATTTACAAGCTCTATGTCTTAAATTCATTGGGTCTAATCGCCCCCACCCCTGATGTGCATGTACAACTCCAGTTGCGGAGAAAGGGAATTAAGTGTGGAAGGGAGGCTGGGAGGGAGGCTAGCCCTGTTTCACTAATTCCAGTATCACTACCACCCCTAGTACCTCGGAAATTTCTCACGGAACATGATGGAGCAATGGGTAAGTAACGCTGCACATCCTTGCAGTGAGAGCGCACCTGCTCTTGCTGACAGCAGCATACATTCTCAGTGACTACAGCATATACTTCAAAGAATAAAATAAAGAGTGTTGAAAAAGAGCCTAGGCTTTATACTGGATGAAGATCTAAGTCAAGACACCTCACGCGAAATATCAGCTACTCATTTCTGCACATGATCCAACTATGAGTAGCTTCAATAAATAGAAAATCCAGTTGTTGAGGAAAACTCAGAGCCTTTCCTTTACTTAACACAAGCCTGCAAATCACACTGTGAAAGAGGTTTGTGTAAGGTTTTTTTTTTTTTCTCTTTCTCCCAAACAGGCAATATTAGTTACTTCTGATTTCAAATAAGAACGAGCAGATTGTGTTAATGCTACCACAAAAATGCAGAGGTCTTGCACATTTTTCAAATTGCACTTTCCAGTATATTTTTTTAAATAAGACACTTGGTTTTTTTTCTTAAAAAAAAGAAATCTAAGGTATGTATTATTTAAATATTGAATATATTCTTCAAAATATATTGTTAAAACTTTCCCTAGCTGCTCAGGTGTGCTTTTTAATATATAGCTGATATATTATTAAAGGCACTACAAAATAGACATCTCTGGAGTGCAGAAGTTACTAAAAAATAACCTTCATACCACAAATATATTGAAAATATAACTGCTAAAAAAAAAAAAAGACCCTATACAACCCCACTAGGATGCGTATAAATGCATGTCAGCAGTGGGCTGGATGCATCGAGGTCCTTTAGAAATGTATGAATACAGGCGTGTTAAATTTTAAAAATAGCCTAAAAAAGTTAGTGAAAACTTCAAGCGTAGAAAATATTTCAAACACGGTTTTCTATGACATTCTTCACTTTCTGCATCAGTTTACCGAGCCCAAATGTTTACTCTTTTGCAGCCGGTTCTTTCTTCATAAATAGTAAAGTGTTCCTTCAGTGTGTGGTTCTCCGCCACCCTCCTCTGCTGACAGTCTCAGTACGTCTGGTAGACGTCGTGGATGGGGACCTGGATGGTGGCAGCCGGGAATGCCGGTGGGATGTAACCAGCGTATCCCCCATAGGCAGCAGCAGCGGCGGCAGCGGCGGCAGCGTTCTTCTGTAGCGTGGCTATCGTTGCTGTCGCCGTGGCAGGTGCCGCAAATGGCACGTAACTTGTCCCGTAAATCCCGGCGGCGGGGATCCGCTGCACGTTGGGAGCCATGGTGTACACTGGTGTGATGGGGCGGCCCTGGAAGGAAAGCATCAGGTTCAGACCTCAAAAAAAGTGTGCTTAAATTGCTGTAATATCCTGTTTCCACCTCCTGAATTGTAAACCCCCTAGAAGGGGAGGTGATAACAGGAGCGTAGGCAGCACGAGTCCTGTTGAATGAGAGTTATACCATCATGGGGGGGCTGTTCCCTCCCTTGCAGATTTGGGTCCCCCACAGAGGGGAGAGCAGCTGTCCAAAGTGTGGATGTCTAAGACAGGTCAGATGAACTGCCGGGCTGTTGGGCACCGTAACATCCTTGACAACATCTCCTGAATGGAAGCAGGGCAAGAAGCCAGGCTTTCCCCCCCACCCCAGGTACGCAGAGCAGGATGTATGGGAAGCAGGATGCATGGGAAGCAGGACTTGCATGCTGAACTCACCTGGAAGGGTGGAGGTGTTGAGACAGCCGGTATTACAGCCGCGGCCGCAGCTGCCGCAGCGGCTGCTGCACTAGCTGGGTCCTGCTGGACGGCTATAGGGTTGATGATGTGCTCGACAGTGTGGATTTTGCCATCTTCCATCATCTTGGCTGGTGGCGCAGCCTGAAACATGGAGTACTGGGCACCAATAGCAGGGATGGCCACTAGGAGAGAACAGACACATCAAGTGCATTGGGAGAGGGTTTCCGGGACCTCATCTCAAAGAGCCCTCCCTCCTGGCTGCACCAGCTCTCCTGCAGTGGTCCTGCGGTGCTCTTATCAGGGCAGGTAGCCCTGTGTGCTGGCAGGAGACCTGGGGCACCTCTGCCCTCCCCACGGGTGGGAGCACCGTGACTGATGCACAGTGATGGGCTCAGTGCTGCCTCCTCTGCCCAGCGTTTCCTCCCATGCTCCCAGCATGGGTGTCCCAGGGCCAGAGGCCTGCTGGGGACCGGGAGCTGTGACCCAGATTTACACAGCCCCTTCTGACCACCACTGTCCTCCCCCCGGGCCAAGAGTGTGGCCCGAGCACAGGGATGGGTGGCGGTGCATACTGTCCCCGTGGGGGTCCCCGCTCCAGCTGTTGAGATCAAAGGACATGTAGCTGCCATAGGCAGAGCTGTTCTGGGAAAGAAAAGTGTGGTTTGTACTGCAGAAGTTGCAGGCAGCAACTGGTCCAGTCTATATGCCATCCTTTGGTCAACCCTGCGAAATATCAGCTCGTTTACTATTATGCATTGTCCCAGGACTAACTTGGCTACATATGTTTTATCCCACCTCTCTGCTACAGGATCAATCTATTTAATGACACCAAAAAAAAGGAATTACTCTTTAAAGAATTTTCCCTCACGCCAAAATTGAATAACGCAAAATAATTAGAGCTGTGGTCTTTCAGACAAAGGGAAAACACTCCAGTCAGAATGACAGTGTTCAGAGATGGTGAGTTTGTACATGGTCCAAAATGGAGCTTCGTGGCAGTGCTTAGGGAAGAAGTGTGCTTTGCTGAACATTCCCAATAACCACAGCAATTGGATGTGAGCAGGCAATGTATGCTCACAGCCCAGAGAGCCAGTGGCATCCTGGGCTGCATCAAAAGAAGTGTGGCCAGCAGGTCGAGGGAGGTGATTCTGCCCCTCTGCTCTGCTCTGGTGAGATCCCACCCAGAGTACTGTGTCCAGCTCTGGGGTCCCAGCACAAGACAGACATGGACCTGTTAGAGTGGGTCCAGAGGAAGGCCATGAAAATGATCAGAAGGCTGGAGCACCTCTTCTATGAGGACAGGCTGAGAGAGTTGGGGTTGTTCAGCCTGTCCAAGAGAAGGCTCTAGGGAGACCTTATTGCGGCCTTTCAGTATTTAAAGGGGGCTCATAAGAAAGATGGGGACAGACTTTTTAGTAGGGCCTGTAGTGATAGGACAAGGGGTAACAGTTTTAAACTGAAAGAGGGTAGATTTAGATTTGACATAAGGAAGAAATGCTCTATGATGAGGGTGATGAGACACTGGAACAGGTTGCCCAGAGAAATTGTGGATGCCCCATCATTGGAAGTGAAAGATGTCCCTGCTCATGACAGGTGGGTTGGACTAGATGATCTTTATAGGTCCCTTCTGACCCAAACTATTCTATGATGCTATGATTTCTGTTGTTGCCCCATAGTGCACACTTCAGCATTCAGCTTGTGAGCCTTTCGGCAGTAAGGTTATTCACAAGGAAAACAGAGTAATCAATAAATAGCTGACTAAGAGGTGATGTTAGCATCTATGGGAGGTACAGCAAGTAAATCGGAAAGGAAGCCAAATATGCACATGGGTTTCTTTCACTGGGTTGAAACTTTGCAATCTGGAGGTGTGCAATTCTGCCTGTGAGAAGGACAGGTGCCAGGAAGCAGTACTCTTGTTTTGATCCTGGAGACTGCAACAAGGGATCTGATCAGATATCTTTCAGGCAGAGATGTTTCCACTGCCAGTGGACTACCAGTGTTTCCCCAAGCAGGGAGCTCCACCCATGAGCTTTTCCAGTTCTCCTTCTATACCAAGTCCACGTGGTCAGCTCAAACCAGTTTTATCACTGGTTTAAATAACCTGGATAATTTTTCACCAAAGCAAAGGCAGAGAGCTCACATGCTCCATTCTGTGGTAACTTCTGGCAGAAAAGCAGTAAGAGGCAGCTGAGGTACTGGGGTGACCTCTTAGGAGTTTTCTAACCATTTGCAAAGAAATGAGCTTTAAGGTTGTGCTAAACGGTAGGAAACTTTGCAGAGTCAGTACATTCTGGTAATGTGCTTTCAGAGTCATACCCTTTTAATAATAGACATAAGTCTTGCATGTGGTACTTCTTACTAGATCATCTGATCTGGTTGGGGAAAACAGACTGGGTGCTTCCATACTCGGGGGCTGTGCTGGAACCGTACAAGAGGAGAAGACCCGATAAAGAAATATGAATCTCAACATGCTTCAAGTGTAGAAACATTTAGACTTGAGCTTCGGGCTTTTGTTTGGCAGCCAAATGAATTACAGACACCACTAATAGGAGTGCATTTCAAAGCCCACTTTTCAAGGATCCTTTAGTAATACCTGGAATTCCTGAAGTATCTTTACAAACATACATAGTGGTAATATTCTCTGATTGTGAGTGGGTAGTTTTCTCAGGAAGTCTGATCTTCCTTTGGAAACGGCTCTAATCTTAACAGCCTTCCTTTGTCTCTAGACCTCTTCTCACATTGTCTCATCCAGCTGTTATGAAGAGCTCTTCACAGGCTTCATTAGATGCAAGCTGTAGTTTTCACTGACAGTATGGAGCATGTTTTAGGAAATCACTGCAGCTCTTATTATTAAACACCGCTTAGGCCCTGCAATTACAATTTACTTGGAGGGAGGAATGTGGAGAAGACCTGCGGACTTCTGCAAGAGGGCTTGCTCCCATCACCTGCAAGGACCTTCTTCCTCAGGCTGCTTTTCCAAATAAAAATCTTTCCAAACAGGTTCTTGAGGAATTGCTGGGCTTCAGCCTTCATCCCATTCACCTGGGAAGGGCAAGGGCTGGATACTCAGCTGAGGATGTGGCAGAAGGGGGTGATCCCTGCCCCGGCCCTTGGGCTGGCTCCCTGCAGCCCAGCAGAGTTAAGAGCTCACCTGTAGGTGCTGCATCACTGCAAGCTGGACCCCGAGGGCTCCCCGCATTGCTCCTTCCCCATGCTGCTGATGGTGATGGAGGAGCTTGCCTCAGCCAGGGACTTTCCTGCAATGGGAAAGCCCCAGGTCCTTCTTCCAGCCTTGTAGCACCACAGAAATATGAACTAAGCAGGGGAGAGCTCTGTCCTGGCTGGAAATCTGGGGTGGGAATCTCCCAGGGTGAAATTAGCACTGGAGAAATTAAATGAGTGATATATTGCCCTTAGTCACCATGCTCTAGCGTACATGACTAGACGGAGAGGAAAGTCTGCTTCCTCCTGAGGAGGTGCAAAAGGGGAGAGGAGGGGTGGGCACAGCTTCAGCTCTTTTTTCTTTGGCCTGAAGAGCTCCCAGATGTTCATGTCCTCTGTCCCACTGCATGCCTCTTGTTTGCAGGAAGCCCGGCCAGGGCCAGGAGGCATCCAGCACAGGGGACCGCTGAACGCCAGCCCTGGAGCAGTTCCCATTGCCTCAGCCGTGGGCTGGCCCTGGAGGGGTCTCTGCATGCCTGACATGGGGCTTGGAGCAGAGGCTCGCCTGCCACCTCTGCTTTCCTCCCCTCATTGCACATACTAACCTGCACCGGGCTTAATGGCCACTGGATTGACCGCAGGTAACTCCAAGTTGGGTACCAGCTCGTATCCTTTCTCTTGCTGTTTTCCTTTGCCTTCGTGGTACCTGCTGTAGATGCCACGGCCGGCGGAGTATCCCCCCAGGTAGGAGCCCCTGGGGCCCGGGGCTCTGTTGCCAGCTGCACCTCGCCCTCTGCCTCGTATGCTGCCTGCTTATGATAACAACATAGAAGAGGATGGTGAATAATGGAGAGTGACAGCCCCACGGGGAGCACAAAGGGTCCCAGGCTTAGATCGGGAGGCATGTGCTTAGAAATGAGGCTGCTGAAATTAGTTCAATCTGAGTCTTAGTGACCTCGCTTAGGAAAACAGAAGAGGTTGGCCTTAGAAGCACCCAGTAAGCCTACGCAAGTTTTGCTCTTGATGTTTCTGACCGTACATTAACTGCTTATTTATACTGATGCAACTCTCGTGGCCAGTGTTATGGGTATAATGCACTCAGCAGAGAGAGAAGGGCTCCTCCAGGGTGATTTCTATGCAGTAGGAACAGCTTCTGCCCTCAGCTGTCCTCCAGAGGAGACCCAGCCTCTCAGCTGACCGTGATGGGACCCTGCAGAGATGGCCTGAAGTTGTACCTGGCCTTTAACCAACTTTGTCCCACCATTGCATATATTTTTACTAGTGTTGTTTGTTTTCTCTGCTATTTTATTAGTAATGTGAATATACCCCACCTCTAAAAATATTGCCTTTATTTATCTTAGTGACTCCAAGCACATTACGACAGTACTTTGGACACTGTGGTATTAATGCAGTCTGTGATGGCCTGACTGAATATTTAGACTGTCTGTTAGCTCCTTTGTAGTTCATTACGAGTACAAATCTGGAAATTGAGAAGAAGCTGAAATTCTTGATCAACTAGTGTTAAAAGTATTTCTTGGTTTACGTGGGTGCTTTAAGAATATATTCATGCTAAACTGCCTGTTATATGGAAATACACATTAAATTTCAGGAAATTATAATTCCTGTAAGTACAGGTTAATTGGAGTTATAACACCAGTTATAGCTGCTAGGGTTTTTTATGAATAACTGTTTTTTTGTTAATTTTTAATGACTGTAACTGATAACTTAATGAATAGAATTATTTTGCACTCACATGATTCCTTCTGCTTGTAATTTTCACATGACTTTATAAAGGACACAGCACTAGTGTCATTTTAATGTGGAGGGCAAATGACACCTAGAGAGCTCCCAACAGAGGCTTTCCCTGACATCCCTCCCTTTGGATGACCAGGTCACCATACCCACACTTCCAGGAGAAGGCAAAGGGAGCACTCTGTCATGATCTCTAATACTTAGGATCCAGCTCTTTGGAAGGAGGCATCAGAAGCTGGAGTCCTTGGACTTGCTCAGGCTTAGTACAGCACTCATAAAAACCAGATCCCTTTCTTCCCCATCTTGTGCTTGGTCCGTTAGCTCATTCTTAACCCTATTTTTGATGCCTCCTTCATACTAGCCTGTATGTCAGCAATTATTTACAGATGAATACACTCTGTATAGTCATAAATTAAAATGAGACCGAACACAAATATGGCAAAAAGACCAGTAAGAGTGTTTAAGAAAAAGTGCATAGCACCAGCTGTCCTTTGGCTCAGGCAGACCTTGAGTTGCACCAGCCTGAGATCAAACCTGCCCATCACATCCCCTAAGTGTGCTTACTAACCTTTCACGAAGTAATCTCTGTTGGGCCCGATCAAGGCATTGTATGGATATCCATAATACGCTAGTGTGTACGGATCACAAGAGTAAACATAATTAGGTTGCTGAGTTACTTCAGGCGTTGCTGCAGCCCCTCCTTTTGCTGCTTTCTGGTAGCGAGTGTATTGCTCCTTGTCTACCGGCTTGGCCAAGGTAACCTCCAGGCACGAGCCTTCCAGTTCAACACCATTAAGGTTGTTCATGGCGTGAATCGCATCTTCCCTGGTTGTAAAGTGCACAAAGGCGTAATCACGTATTTTTTTCACCCGCTCTACACAGCCAGGGTTAAACTGCCCAAAGACCTTTTTGATGGTGTCCTCTGTGGTCTCAATCATTAAATTCCTCACATAGAGGATTTTAACAGTCTCCATGACATCTTCATCCACATCTATCTCTGGTTCGGCCCAGTCAACAGCTATTTGATGTCCCCACAGCTGGATCCTTCCTGGCATAAGCTTCCTCCTGGCCATTGCCGCTGCTCGATGGCTCTCATACTCCACGAAGGCAAAGCCTCTGTTCTTCATCTTGTCTGCGGCGCTGGCATACACGATGACATCCAGCACGCCTTCCGTCACCTTGGCAATCTCTTCAAGGATCTCTTCTCTCTTCTTCATCTTGGGAATGCCTCCAATGAAGAGCCGGCAGTTATCCACGCTGCAGCACACACCCAGCAGCCTGCCAGGGCGGATTTCGTAGTTGTTCAGCTCCCTGACAGCACGCTTCGCCTCATGCTTCTGCGTGTACATCACGAAGGCATAGCCACGGTTCTTTCCATCAAAGTCCATCATCAGGCGCATTTCATAGATCCGGCCGACGGACTCGAACACGGGGACGAGCTCATCTTCATAGACATCACGGGGGATTTTGCCCACAAAGACTTCGCAGCCGCGAGGAGGGTGCAGGCCCTCCCAGCCGGGAGGAGGGCCGCCGTACTTGCGTTGCCCATTCTCCTGGATCATGCTATATCCAGTGCGTTCCATGAGGGCCAGCAGAGCTGCCTCATTGGGTGCACCGGCAACACCTTCGGGGACTTTCGTGGTAGTCACGTTGGAGGAATCGTTGCTCATCCTTGCAGTGGAGTCCTCAGCGGTCATGGTGTCAAACTCATTCACAGCCTGATAAAGCCTGGGCAAAGTAAGAAGGAGGACACTCATTAGATGCTGTTAACTACCACCAGAATCCCACCCCTCTCTTTCATCTTGCTGAAATTGTTCTGGAAGTTCGTTTTTCAAACTGGGACTAAGGCTGCAGAAAAGCAGATGAACGAGCCACACCGGCCTGAACATTGATACTGCAGGGGCAGCGCATCCTGGATTTAGGCACAGCCCCTCTTTCAGGGGGGGCGATTGAGGATCACCTGCCCGTACCACCCCAGCACTGAGACCTGCTGCCACGGGAGGCTGAAGTTGCATGAACAGATGCCACCAAACACCTCAAAACCTCAAGACCCTAGGGAGACTTGTCTCCTCTTTGAAAGGGTAGGAAGGAGCTGATACAGGATTGGGAAAGGGAAGGTACTGCCATGAAGCCAGTGGTTCCCACCTCCAGAGCCCTCTCCTCCCTCTCAGTCATTCCTCAGTTAATCCATCTACTCCTGAACAGTGCAAGTGCCAGGTGCCATACTCCATGGTGAAAGATGGCAAATACATGAGAAGCACTAGGCACAATTTCCATCTGATAACTACCCCTCACTCCTCTAGGCCTTCACAGGAACTGATGAGTAGGAAACAATAAATATGCTTTAACATCAGGGGGGACCAATTCTTGTTCTCTTGTGCAAAGGGCGATCTGGCAAGCTTCTGAGTTGCCTGCTACTTGTGGTACAATGTCTGACATGTTTGTCTTCCATTATTACAACAGGACTTCACAAAGCTGAAGAGAATCACTCCCTTATGACAGGCAACTTGCTCTAGAGCAAGTGACCAGCACAGCCCTGCAAGCCAGCAGGAGGAAGGCAAATCTCAGAAACACCGTTCTACATTTGAACACAGGCAGAGAGCAGAAAATGCAGACACACAGGAGGTGATGACCATGCTAATGATCACAACTGCAAGACAGTGGGCTTCCTCTCTGAGCACAATTAAATAAGACACTTTGGGTCTCTGAGAGCAGTTAATTCATTGACTTTTAAAGCTGGAAAGGTCCATCAGACCATTTAATACGAGTGAATGTATATGATACGGACCATTACTTTTTATTGTTATTTGCACATTGAGTCCTATAACATTTATCTGAGTAAATTGTATCTTCCAGAAGGACCTTGGTTTTAAGGAATAAAAGAGCTATAGACCCCACCACTTCTGTTTATGGCTTGTTTGCTAATCACTCTCTCAGACAAGCAAGCATGCTCATGCTGTATTTCTCATAAGAATTTGTCTGGCTTTTGCTTCCAGCTAGGATTATTTGTTAAACCTTTCTCTGATAGAATGGAGAGTCTTTCAGGACCTCTGCTTTTGCCTTATGATGATATTTAAGTTGTGTAATCAAGCCACAACTGTCTTTTTATTAAAACTTGCAGGCTGAACTCCTGAATTCCTTCACAATCAGTCATTTTTTTCACCTGAAATTGTTTTTGTGGCTCCTTCGACAGTCCTCTAGAGTTTCAGCTTTTTTTCACCCTTGCTATATACACGGATGAAGATCATCCCTCTTTCTTCTCTCACGATCTCTGTATTGCCAAGGCCTGTTTCTCCCCACCTTCTCACTAGCAAACCACATGGAGTTTTTTTGTCAATTCTAACCCCAAATCCTTTCCAGAAGCACCACTTGCTGGGGTTATGTCCCAAGCAGCAGGCATGCCTTGTGTTTGTTACTCCTAAATGCCACAACCTTGTGTTCAGCTCTATCCCAACTGCTTTTTGAGTACATCCCACCTACCGAGTGCTAAACCATTGGCTCCTCCTCACTGTTTTTTACAATGCCATCAGCTTTTGCATCATCCACCAATTTATTTGCCAAGATTTGCATTCATGACCACTTTGTTGATGGAAATGTCAAAACCACTGGCCCCTATAGGAAACTCTGCAAACCACTGTAAGAAATGCTCCCAATCTGGGTTTGACAGGTTTATTGTCCAAAAAAAGGACAAAGCTTCAGCCAGATTTATTTATTCTATGCCAGTGTGTTATTCAGTGGGACACGGGTTTCCCTCTGTCCCGCAAGGACTCTTACATATACCCTTCATTAGAATGATTTGGCCATTTTCAGTGCATTGGTTACCATGCAGGCAGATCTTTCACTAGTACAGTAGGCCCAAGTCCACAGAAATATGCGTGCAAAATTTAGGCACCTAAGTCTGATTTGTATGGTTCACAAAACCCGTTTAAAACCTAGTAAGCTTAGCACCTCAGATTTTTTTTCAGTAAAGCTCCTGAGCTGCCCAGAATTGTGCTGGTCTGTATCCAGATATGCCTCTGCACCAGCCAGGGCAAACACTACTGTGCCTGGTTCAGCTCCTAAATGTGTTTGGGATTGGGAAACCAGACCTCTGAGCCTTGCTCTGTGGTAGGTCCTGATCCTGCAGGTGTGTTTGGGCCATGGATATTACATGCTGATGCTTCTGATCCATTTTAATTTAAAAATATGGAGAGCGGGGGGGAGGCAGAGAAGAGGGAGGGCAGTAATAGTGATGCTGATGCCCAGGCAATACTTTAGAAAACATAATTTCTTGGAAGCTGGGTCTTTCATGAAGTGCATCACTTCTGATAGCTTCTTGCTTTAAAATGTTGTTGATAAACATGTTTCTCTCCAATTCAAATGTTACCCTTTTTAATGTGTCACAGTCAGACATTTTCATTTTACATGGGAATTATTTGACATAATTAAAAAAATTAAGGCAGAGAAAAACATTTTCATTTTTCACTTGACGGTTTGTTCCTAAAAACATGACTTCACCTTTCCCTGAATGAAAGCAAAGCTTGTTAAGCAAACACTTTACCGGGGAGTAATCTTTACCTGCACATGGGCCACCTGCTAGCAAGTGAATTACTTATTGCCCCAGGTTTGGGTAAGTTTAGAAATGAGTCATTACTATCAGTTTTAGGTCAACTTACAAAATAAAAGCCCCTGTATTCTGTTATCTGCAGGGCTCAGTCACTGGGACTATAGTCTAGAAAGGTACGGATGGGCACCGGGACTGTGGAGAGAGGAGAGATGGAGCAAAGCCTCCCCTGCCCACCAGAAACCAGCTGGTAATTTGGTGGCTGTTCAGGAACTGGCATGTTCTCCAGCACTTTGCATTGCACTAGCAGGACAATTTCTGGTATCGGAAGTTGTACCTGAAGCTGCTGCTAAGTGCCGATAGCCACGTTTGCTGCAAACACTACCATACACCTTTTGTGACAGTGAATAATTAAAAATTCTTTGTGAAACTAAAATGCATTTTTATCCCTATGTTATTTATTGGGAATCAAGATACATGATCAAGTGTGTTTAGTTTTTTTCTGTGCAGCTCCATAGAGCTGGGTTTCATAAGTATGTACTACCTAAGACAATTATAGAGCCCATGTAGTCCTACTTGATGTAGCTAAATACACACTTAACAACATTCATTGCTACATGACACAATCAACACCTTCACAAAGTTCAGATATCATCTGCCTTAATGAGAAAAAATGCAGGCATGTCTGGTCTGAAAGCTCTGTCTTCCTTTTGTTACTGCCTTACAAAATAGGCTGCCAGCAGAACCTAAACTTTTCATGTTGAAAAGCAATCACTCTAAAGAAAATTGTTTTCAAAAATACCTATTTAAAGTGTTCAACCCTACTTGTGCATTTTTTTAGTCCACAGTAAACTGGTCATGAAAACTTGCTACCATGTGATGTGGGTGCACACGAGGCATGAGCTAATACTGTGAGTTTAGTGGCCTTAATAAAGCCAGATAGATTTCAGTACATGCACCTAGAAGAGACAAAAATTTAAGCTACATTAAAATGTAGTGTCTTGTGAAATATAAATGCTTGAGGAGGAAGGTACACCTGATCTCAATGACAAAGATTCGTAAAAGAGAGACAGACAAAAATATTAATTGCTAATGAGAAAGATTATGCTCTGGAGACAACTACGTTTTAAATGACTAATTATCAGGACTGAAACAAGACTGGCTTCTTTTCTTGTCAGAAAAAGGTAAAGCCTTCTTGATTGTTCAATGCCACGTTAGATGGATGCTAACGTCTTCCAGCCTACCAGGAGCCAGGCTTGCTAGCCCTTTGGTTCAGTGTCTCTGCTCCAAGGACTCTCCCTCACGCAGGTGAACTCTCAGATGGAGATATTTCACTGAAACCATTCAAATTTCACTTATCCTTGCTTACAAAATTTCTTCCCCTCTGCCAGTCATGCGGGTGTAAATGGTTCTTGCCCTAAACATTAATTACCTTCTTTTTAACCTATCTTTTTTTGCATCACAGCTCAGAATGTTAAATCAGAAACTTACTGTGTTGGCAGTGACTGACCTAAAGCATATTGAGTAGGCTGATTAACTGAGGCAGATCTTTTATTAAATAGAAATACCACGCCTTGATTAACAACAATGCAGGGCCAAACGCTGATGTCCCTTGTGCCAGGGCAAAGGCAGCCTGGGGCTCTGGCAAGAAAGCGATGCCCACAGTCCATATAGCATCTTATCCAGCTTGTCCAGCACTGCACAGTGCCCTGCGGAGTTTTGCAGCCACCTGCCCCTCTGTTGATCCCGGTGTGGTAAAACCAGCTTTTACAAACACAGGGACACAGCCAGTGTCCTTGTGGCAGCAATCATGTGTCCACTCCACTCACGTGCTCCTATAAAATGGGTTGTTTATGTTTGTGCTTAATTCATCCCTCCGGTTTTGTGTTACATAGATTTAGTGGCATCATGTGTCCTTCTGTGAGTGACATGGCCGCTGGCAGTCACATAACACGGGGATGGGTGCCAGCACCACGGCAGGAGAGCCCAGGAAGACCTGCTGGCTCTGTGATAACTGGAGGGAGGAGGGGACAGGGACACCCGTGCACTACCTGCAGACCCTGGACCCTACAAACTCCTGCTGAGCTGACATTGCGTGCCCTCACGGGCACCGCACCGCCGCCTGCTTGCTTCCAGAAAACTGCCACGCATGGCTTTGCATTTCAAGCCACAGCTGCTGCAGAGGGAAGGTTGGTCGCTGAAATTTTAACTAAGTACACCCTGTTGACAGGGAGATAACAGATACTGGTTTAAATGTGACTATCCTAGTTTTTTAGTTGAAATAATAAGGGCAAATGGTAATCCTGCCGCTGATGTTGAGCAGCAGCTCTGGAAGCACGGCTGCCATTAAAGCTCTTTATTTTCAAAAGCTGACTCTTTTCTCATGGCAACTTCAGATACATAGAATGTGTACAACAACAACAGCTTACTAAGAACAACTCTATAACTTTATCACAAACATCAGCTATCCATAGAAATGCTCTTGCTGAAAACACAGTTTGCCTGGTCACAAATGTATCGGCTGAACAGAAAAACACATCAATTCGAAATAAGGTAGTGGCTCAAGCATTGCTTCAAATGTAACGTGCAAGTTACCTCCCCTTTTAAAGATAACTGTGGTATCATTATAAATCAGTTTTCTTTTTCGTGGCAAGACCGTGACTCCTTTCCTATGATTTATTTGCGTAACTGAGCTGAACAAAGCCAGTGTCTTTGGGGCTGTTTACTGAAGCTGAGCCATGATGTGTCCGGCTGCAGGACCAGGGGCCAGCCTAGCAGTCCTGCAGCTGCAGCCACGGCAGGGAGCCGGCATGCAAGGTGCTCCTTCCCAAACTAATGGCGAAACACAAAGTCCCACCTCTTTTACAAACGTGCCTAACGTAGCCACAGGCCCCGTAAGCGCTTGCTGCCATCCCACGTGCTTCCCGGCAGAATGTTTTGCCCTCAGTTTGCAATTAGCTTAGGAGACATCCTGCTGGAAGCAGCGTCCTTGGATCCTCTTCATGCACAGTGCAGACACAAGCCAGGCAGGGAGCAGCAGGTACAGTGAAAAAAGAGTCCGATCTTTGGTGAAAAATCCATGCAAAGACTTTGCCTGACTCCAAATTAATTTATATTTCAAGTGTCAAAGGCTAGTCCTGGGTGTGGTTTTCAACAGGTGTCGGACCACAGCTTGGTTCCCTACCTGCTGTTGCTAATGAAATGCAAATGCCTGAAGTTGAATCTTGTGGTGGGTCAGTGCAAGAAAGACTGCAGCATTTCAGCACAGCTTTTTGGCTAGGGACCTTTTCTGAAAGTCTTTCATA
Source organism: Pandion haliaetus (assembly GCA_013401275.1). Lineage (NCBI taxonomy): Eukaryota > Metazoa > Chordata > Aves > Accipitriformes > Pandionidae > Pandion > Pandion haliaetus. The sequence continues at coordinate 114,107 of VYZV01000458.1, read as the reverse complement.
CAGGAAAGGGAAGGTCACTAGGGATGGATGATGTCTTCAGACTTTTAACAAAAAAAGCAATACTTCAGGCCAACAGGCCATGACAATGTCTGCAGTGCGTCAGACACATTGCTTTACCTGCAGCTGAACCGGGTGAAATGAACTGGGTGAACTGCACCAGACTAGGTTAAACACTTTGAAAAGGTGGATTTTCTTAATCTGGATCATTTTGGCAAAACTCTGTGGAGAAAGTGGTGAACTGCATCAGCAGACCTGAAGAGGCAGGAACATTGGCTGGCAAGAGACTTGATGAGTAGCTTGTGATGAGCAGCTTGGGAGAGTAATCTCATAGATCAGATCAGCACTAGTTATTGACAACAACATATCTGTCTGCTGTGCAAGTTATCCTGTTGTCAGCACTGCTAAAGCACTGAATACTCTCATCTTCATGTGCATGCCTGAATTAAGGCAATCAAACTTGTCCATCTCTAGCTAGGGTCACCTGGGAGAAACCTTTTGGCTCAGGTGCTGCTTGGGACTCAAGGGGATGCACATGCAGCAGCACTTGCCGCACCACATCATTTCCCAGGTACGTTCAGGCATGAACAGGTACAGCTGTGGCTCTCTGCCCACTAGAAGTACTATACTTAAATGTAGAGAGAAACAGTGTAAAGTACCTAAGGGGTAGGTTAAGACTGGCCTACTAAATCCCCAGACTAGTTGCTGAAATTCCCACTTCTGCTAATGGTGACACCCGGCATCATCAGTGGTCTGGCCACTGATTTCAATGGAAGAGTTCATATTTCAAGCTTAAACTTCAATTTTATCCTGGTCAGTTAGTCATGTTCCCCTTGTACGGGGCAAATTAATGTTCTGGGCCTGAAAAGCAGGTTCCATTTAAAACGCACAAAAACCTCTTGCCTTTGTCTTTCAATTGTGTTCTCTTCAAAGAAGGAACATAAAGAAACACAAAATTAAGGGTGATATTTCCAACAGTACTCAGCACCTAGCACTACTCCCCCTGACATCAGTTGTAACATTCTAAAGGCTTCTATGGGGGTATATTTAAGACAGTGATGAGTGCTACTGAAAATCCTGCCTTAAAAGTCTTGCAGAGGCTGGTTATATCCTCCAGGCACCAATCAAAAACAATGTACTTGGCTTAAAAAACTGTAACAAAATTACATTAAGTCTGTTCTTTTACTTCTTGCTCCTTTTTGGGAGGAAGACACCTGAAATTATTCTCTAAATTAACATCTTGGAATTTCCCAGGTTAAAACTTGAATGCTAATCAGATAATTGAACACTGAATTTGTACAGCCAACAATTGGCTACAACTTCAGACTAGGATTTGAAGGTTAAAGTTTTTATTTTCATCACTATCATTAAGAACAATAACAATCAGAGATCTAATTCTCTTAGCCATATTATACCATTTCCATTAGCTGTATTAATCTTACCTCACAGCAATTTTATATACAATTTCAAAAATGGAGCTGAAATTATGATTCTCCTACAAGATAAAGTCACCTTGTATTGTGCGAACATCCTGCCTATTCTGTTATCAACACTCTCTGCATCCTTCTAAGGCATATCTAATTTGGAGTGTGATCCTGCAAAGGCTGTCAAAGGTTCCACTTGCGTTATCTATAAGCACTATCAGTGCCCAGCAGTGAACATTCCCAGGATGGAGGTCCCTCAATGACCTGACCTCCTGGCCTAGAAACTACAAAAATAGTATTCAATGAGATATCAATCATGATATGTCAAATATAAAGTGAGAAAACTTTCCTGAGCTTGGCACTTTACTTCTTGCCAGTGCTTTTTGATGATCACAAGTGAAAATTCTGTTCATGCATATATGGTTTTCCCATGGCAAGAATGAAGCAATGCTGATGAAAAGGTTATTAACCACCAACACCTAGAGCATCCTACTAACACAGTTGTTATTTTCCCTGCTTCTGCAATGTGAATTCTGTCAATGCAATGTTTGTTTCTTGAGTGTTTTTATGCTACTCCAGTACCAGACCAGTCATCTCCGCTTAAACCACTTCTGAAGGAAGTTTCAGTAAGCGAAACCCAGTCTCCTCCCTTATTTTATAATGCACTTTGCTGCAAGTCATTTAGAACTTTGCCCCAACAAGTTGTGCAACCCATGTGTTGTACCATTTGCCCCAGCTCTGTCTTTTACTCAGTCCAACTCAAAATAATTCTATAAATCTCAGCTATTTCAATAGGATCGGTCGCTGGCTGAGCCTGAAGTTACTGAATGGCAAGATATTGAAGCCACATGTTGAGGAAAGCTGAGAAGATGAGAGATGGGTTATGTAATCATTCCTATCAGCTTTCCAAATCAGGAAACAACACAACCCTTCCTTTCTCCCCAGATTCCCATATTTCAATCTAGTCAACAACATCTATTATTACCACAGTCAGACAGGAAAATGTATGACATATAAATAAAGTGCAATGTAGTCACTCGGTATACAACAAGTCTTTCCTATTCTGGATGAGCTGCACTCGATGGGAAACTTTTTGCAGCGTTTGTTTACCACAAATGCAATTAAACAGTGTTCTCTGCTGAGATGCTGATAAAGATAAGCATGTCCTCCTCATTAACTGTCTGCTTTTAAAAGTGCTCTTTCTAGGAAAGGAAGAAGCGTTTCATTCAGTGTGGACTAGGAGGTCGCAAGCTTTTGCCTCAAGAAAGACAGGAAAAACAATCTTCTGTAACTGAAAAACAAAACCACAACTAGACTCCCCTGTTAATTATTACACAGGAAAGATAAGACATTCACCTATTTCACTTCTTGCCTCTTTGAAGAAAAACCTTATCTATGAACATGGTTATTTAATTTGATCATTGAAAATGTCTGTGAAAGGCTTTGCTGAACTCTGTGGAGTAGGGATATGCATGCACGCGCTTGTGATTTTTCTTTGTTATTATAATGCATAACACTCTATCTATCTGTTTGTCTACGTAAACATTACTGTAACATGTTCCACCCTACCGTGCAACCAAGAGTATCTAAAAAAGTTCAGAAACTACAGTTCCTTTTCGATCTAACTTTTTCAGCTAACTCTTCTGGAGATCCCAAAGCAAAACATAAGACATCCTGTCTGTTCATATGAAGTATACTTGCTTAGTCAATTTTATAACAAAAAATATAGCTTCAGACTTTTCAGTTCACCCTAATCTTATGCACTATTTTTTTGAGACAGTCTCAGTTTTGTGTTCACCATGTGAACACCGCAATAACGGAGGGCCCAACCTGCAACCCTGCTTTCAGCAGGAGGCAGAGATTTCAGGGAAAGCTGAAAGTCGCCCAACGTGTTCCCTCCCCCCTCAGGTCACAGAAATGAAAATCAGCATAAAGCAAACGCCAGCTGGGATGTGAATGTTCACTGCTGAAAGTACATTAAACTCAAAGCATTTGGCTTAGTCAGTGGCTGGGTGTTTTTTTTTTTTTTTTTTTCCTTTGTGCACTGACATTCGACCCCTTTTATAATATGCACCTTGCACCACTGAAACCCAGTTAGTTATTTATTAAACTCAGGTACCAATGGCTGACTTGTACATATCACGCTTTTAACTGCCTGGCGTTGCCCGTGCGCAGAGGAGATGGGGATGAAAGGCAATCATCTTTGCTGTGAAATTCTGTCATATCGGCAGAAAGGAGCTGCAAAGTGCAGCAATTTGTACCTGACCTCTGATCTAAGAAGTTTGTACAAACCTTTGAACCTTGGATTGAAATTGAGAAACAAGGTTTACAAGTACAAGGAAGAGATTTCCAGCACTCGTTACCCGTGCCCAGGGTTAATATTATAAATTAAAAAAAAAAAAATGTTTAACCAAGGCAGGGACTCTCTCAGGACGCACCATTCCTGTGCTGGGTTAATTCAAGACAATTTAAGTCTACTGAAATTACAGCTCAGTGGGAAATACCTAGGGTTTGGAAACAAAATTTCTTTGCATTTCAGAAAAGGAGTGGGATTCGAGACAGATGTCATTTGAAATTCACCTTTTGCTGACCATGACTGGGATTTTTTTTTTTTTTAATTAAAAGCTGAAGAAAGAAGACAAGCAACATTTGATTCAGTATCATTTCTTCAGCAAAGAATAGAGCTGAAATGCAGAGCTGAATAGAAATGATAAAAGAGAGTAGCAAAATGGCTCCTCCTTTGTTAACTTTATTTAGTTTTATCCAACACATTATCTAATCTCAGTTATACAGTGCAGAGCTGTATGAGAAACTCACAATCAAACCAACAACATTACAACAAGCTCTTCATAGATGGTCATATGGCCTTGTCTTGATGAGCAAAAAGGACATGTTTGCAGTTCTGTTAGATTACCCATGTTAACTTAAAAAGCTCTCTCAACTCTTTCAGACACTGGCAAGGTCTTTGGTGCAACATCATCAGCAAACACCAACATGTGCCTCCATGGACTGTGTAGGGTGTGAAGGCCTTCAGAGATCAAGTGCGATAATACAACTGAAAAAGTTGCCCTTTCTGCAACCCAGCCTGTCAGGCCATGGAGCATTGCAAGGGATGGCAGTAATGTTCTGATGTGCTTACATGCTCTGAGCACTGGCTGTCATCCATGGCAAGCTTGAGCGTGCAAAGGGGGAAGGAGCATTTTACACACACATTTTGAAGCACAACTTCAATCCCACCTAGCTCAGGACAGGACGCCATTATACACAACTGCTGCATCTGGTCCACATGTAAATGGACAATTTTGTCATCGGTTTTAATCGAACCTTACTTACAACAACTATATTTCCTTTTTGGTTTTTTTTTAAAGGTTTTAGATTCAACTGATTTTTTTCCAGATTTAAGCTCAAACTTCACTATTCTTATCAGCAGTGACCGCAATAAAGCAATAAATGAATAAATAAATAAATAAGGGTGAACAGATTAATGTCAAGTGTCCTGTCATACACAAGCCTTAAACGTTTCACATACTGCTTAAGTAGAATATGAACAGAATATCAGAACTTGATTTTTTAAAAATGCTATCAAATTGTCAGTATGAAGAATGAGTTATATAGATTCATTTGTATTAATAATACTTGCATATATACCCTGCTTGCTCAACCTTCCAAGCCACTTTCAATCTACAAGCCCCAAATTCTGTACCTGAAGCTGATAACCCACTTTTAAAGTTTGATTTTTATGTCAATCTCTTGAAAAAGCAGAACAAAATGCCAGGCAGCACAGACAGTGGCAGAGACAGACCAATTGAAAACACAATATTAGGCAGTTGTAAATGGCCACCTTTCACTTCATTAATTTAAGATAGTAGAAAAAAAATCGCCAAGATGATTTTATTTGTTTTCCTCTGTCTAAAATATCGTGTTTTCCTCTGTCTAAAATATCGGTGGTTTAGTTTTCACTGTTGTGACATTCGCTTAGCTAATTGCTACGTAAATTCTTTTAGATAATCACATGTTGAGCTCGTAGTTCAAACTTAGAAGTAGTTGCTTCCTTCTCAAACAACTCTTTAGGACCCTCCAAAGGAAAGCAAAACCCAAACCCGATACCTTGACAATGACATACTTTCGGTCTCAACTCCCTGATAAATGAGAACCAGATAAAAAGCCCTACAGAGCAAACAAGATTTCCCTTACCTCTCCGGCCCCACGATCGAAGTGCGGCAGGTTGAGAGGACTCACGCCTTTGCCTGAGCAACCTTTCTTCCTAATGGCAAGAGCTGTGTAACCTGGTTATACAGTTTATGCATCTCTTTATTGGCCAGCGAGCGTTAGCCATTTAAATTCCTTGGGAGTCATTTGTTAAGGGCTCTTAGGCTGGGGCTAAGTGGGTGGGACGGGAAGGAGAGGGGATGTTAGCGCTGCCAGATGCAGAGAGCTCTCCAAAGCGGTTTGAAGATTAATAGAAAACCATCTGCAATGAAGATATCTTTGGAGGGAGGGCTGGGTCCAACCTTCAGGGAAGCATAGGAAAGAGAAACCATGACATTTTCGCGTGGAGGAGGAATTTGAAGGGAAAGATTTCATTCAAAATTCAAAACTTGGAAAAAAGGGAGTGAAACATGTACAAACAACTCCTTCCTAGCACAAGGCGTTGTGCAAATAGCTTGAGTTACTCACAACAGATAAGATAAGAAAAGGGCATATTTTGCTTGACGGCATGAGTTTTTTCCAGTGAAATCTTTTTTTTTTCTTTATATGTATCTGGAAAAATTATTTCAGGCTGTGCTGAATCAATTTACCTTTGGTTGTAAGAAAAAAAATGGTCTGCAGCTCCTGGAGCGAGAGGTAGGTTTACTGATCTCAGCAGCGGCAGGACGGTAGGAATAACTCAGCCTGTGCTGCGTACCCGGCGTGCACCGTTTCAGTGGCAAACACGGAAACTCAAACGTGTTTGCTTGAAAGAAAAAAAAAGAGCCTGGTGCAGAAATAAAAGCACAGGGGTGGTAAAACATGATTCATGACAGCACAAATGGTCTGTACATAACAACGGAGCATTAGGCCCCAGGAGCACTTAGGCAAAGCAAACAACACACCTCCTCGAGCAGCCAAGAGGAGGAACCGCACCGAAACACTTTTTGGATGATGGATTTGCCCGGTCAGCAAGCAGCGTGCACAACCAGCCAGCGGGAGAAGAGGGAGCAGGGCATACCTTGGGAGAAGACTGACTTCTGGGAAAGGACACTGCCCGGAGAAGGTGAAAAGCAAATAGCGTATCACAGAAGCAAAACAACTACAGCTTTCAGTCCTTTCCCAGTTTTTTTTTAGTGGCATAGCCATTCCTTTCTTCTTTCCCTTTTTTTCCAAAAAGTAAATCTTGGTACAAATCTCCAGTCAAGCAACACACAGGCAGCAACCTCAGAGCATCCCTGTTCGGAAGGAGAAGTGTCTTAAGCTCTCAATGACAAACTGTGTACAGAGGTGGATTCCACAGAGGAAGTGCTGTCAGTTTGTATCAGATGGTCCTACATAATAATTTGTTCTTGCCCTCTGAGTGGTTTAATCTGGGCATGTAAAACTTAGACATCCTTGTACTGCAGAGTCAGAGGCTGGTCAATAGAGAAAGAGGGCTGGGGGAGTCAACAGGTGTAGAGATAAGAGCTCTAAAATTAGAAAGCTCCACATTAGAGGGACAAATGCGGAGGATGGTAAACACTGGCAAAAGAAGCATCTTTGTGGCAGTTTCTGAGAGCAAACAGGAAGGATAGCTGTTCTACTTATACTGCAATCCCAAAGGGTGATTGCAATCATCTATTCTGGCTTTTTATACTTGTTTATCCACAGTACTGTGGCCGTGGTGTGTTGGGCACTGTACAAACACACCTGCAGCCCAGATCCTGGTCCCAAAATGCCTGCGGCCCAAGTCTACTGTACAAGTCTTTCATCTTCAGAATTCCTCTTTGCAAATGTTAACTCATTAGCTACAAGAGCTGCAGAGAAGCAGGTACTTGATCTGCAGGCAGGGAAGCTGCAGCATGGAGGTTAAGTCATTTGCCCAAGACTATGGAAGGAATCAGTCTCAAATCTGGGGATAATATCTAGGAGATTCTGCCAAAATCAGATCCGTGTCTCAATCCTGCTGATCTATATAGGGAAGTATAAATTATTTAGCTGGTATGTACTTGAATGCACAGGGAAGACTATTCCAGTGTAAATAAGTAGAATGAAAAAGCACCGATACTAGTGAGCCAATGGGCTCATTTTTAGAAGGCTTTTCAATATACCATGTCAGTTAGGATCATGGAGGGAGGCTGCTCAAACTCTTGACTTTCATTTTATACTTTCACTTTCACCTCCAGTTTGTTGTTAGTTTCCAAGTTATGCTCCCATTATTGTGTAAAGCAATGAGCATCAGCAGACCAAGCTGCTGCAGGGTATTCTGAGCTGTTAGCATCCCCAATGGCAGAATTTGAAAATACATTAATTTGTCCTGCAGAATTAATAAGAACTTAAGAAAGTTGGGCAGAATTCTGCAAGTGTGTCCCCTAGCTTTTCCTGGTGTTAGGCACCTACTGCCTCAAGCATGCTTCAAGCATGCTGCATTCATAACAATTACATGACTTTTTATATGTCTCTTTATGATGACTCTGGCATCATGAGAGGGATACACCTAAGGCAGAGTGGAAAAGTGTTAAGGGCAGACACATGAGCAAGTGAAAGGAGAAGGGATAGTAAGGAGTGAGCGGTGGGTTGGCTTTTATGGTTATATTTGGTCTTCAAAAACTACTGAGAGACTGTAGTGGAGTGAGAAGGGAATGTGCCAAGTAAAATATTTCACCAAGAGGACACATGAATTTAAGGGTGACATGCAAGGTCTCCGATCTCAAGCTCAGAAAGTCTTTACAGTTTATCAGTATACTCACACATAAGCCTGTCTTCAACCACAATAGAGCCACAAAAATCAGGATCTCATAATGTAACAGACCGCCTTTTTTTTCCTTTTCTTTCTTTTCCTTCTCTTTTTAACAAAACACCTTTGTGTTTGGTGGAACAGGTTCCCACATGTTTGTAGAACCATTTTATTGCCTATTTGAATGTTTAAAGGGACAACACCACTTTATTTAAATGAATAACATGTTATTTTACACATGTTCTTAAAAATGTGAGTTAATGCAGTACAATTCATAATTTCCTGACTTTCATAAGTTATTGCAGACCTGAGGAAAGCCTTCAGAGAACGTACAGTCTATAACAGGTACCACAGCACTTTGGGGTTTTTTTGGGGTGGGTAGTATACAACAAACACACATATATGTCTCAAAACAGTTTTACTGTATAGTCTCAAGAGATTTTCAGAGGTATTCAGGCACCCAGGTAGACATTTGGAGACAACAGCTTTCTAATTTCTCTCACACTGAAGCCCTTTCCATGCATAACGTACGTCAGTGCTTTGACCTTTATCTTGCCACATCACGGAGGATTCCCAATAAGCGTCCTTGCAAAGGCGGACTCCCCTTCTGCTCTGCCAGCCCCAGCCACATCCCCCATCCCAGCATGGAGAGGACAAAGTCACAGCCCTGAAGGTGGAGGCCCACCAAGGGGGAAATTTGGCCAAGGACGGTTTGGGCTTTCCCCTTTTGTTTTTTAATCTTAGGCTTCTCTGCTTCATGGGCAGCGAGAGTTGCCCTGGTAGCCCTAACAGTCCCTGGACAAAGTTTTTGTTTTATTTTTAGCAAACACTTTAATTGTCATTCTGCAATGAAAGTCAGCACAGAGGATCACCCTGGAGAGGTGAGTCAGCACAAAGGCTCAGTTTCCCCGTGTGCAATTTTGTGCTTTCATTTAAACCTGAAAGCAGGTTTTAGGTTCCACAATAAGAAGACAGATACTGAATAAACTCATGGAGTGCAATAGATTATAATTAGCACATAAAAAAAGAAGGAAACCAGCAAAACCGAAAGGTTTTTTATATAGCCACAGCCATTAGATTTCTGTGGCATGTTTGCTTTCCATTAAAATAAATACAGGGTGGGTTCTGGATAGACATATCTACAAGGGAGGTTAATACGATGATTGCTTTTCAGTCCCTGGCTAAATAAAACACTCTACGGGAAAAAGGTTTAGCCCTTACTAGCCTGATGTGGCTGCTCAAGACTGGTATTTCACACCACAGTCCCACAAACATGTTAAACTGATGCTGCCAATGTAAGGTCCCACTTCATCCTTCCCACAGCCGCCCCGTGCAGCCTTCGCTTGTGCAGCCACAAGCATTTGTGCGGCTGCACCCTGCACACACGCTACCTGAACACCTGTGCTGGCAGAGGGGAAGAAGAAGGTGGGACCTGTCCTTCTGCCAGCATTGCTGGCTTAAAACATTTATTGAACCACCAGCGTTCAGCAAATTCATGGGAAAACAAGGAAAGATTTCTTTTGAAGCCTGCTGCTTCTAGTTTCACAGCAGAGCTCCCGCTCTGGTGAAGCTGGTGAGATTTCACAGCAGAGTAGTTGAGGGCCTTTCTGTAACACCAAAAGGAGCTCACTGAACCATCCAGAGCGATCAGGGGGTAGAATAGCAAACTGTTACTCTTTAAAAGATTGGATGCAGCTAGTGAATTTTAGTGCTGCAGATATTGAGAGGCTAAAGGTACTGGAGAAATCAAAGAGGGAGGCGCAGCGTGGTGTTGTGAGCTCCACGGGTCACTGAAAGGCACCCAGTGGCTACCTCCTGTGGCTAGCAGGGATATCCAGCCAGCACAAGCCAACCATGTGCCAACCAATTCTGATAATCAAAAGGTTCCTAGCAGATAACATTCTTGTTGGTTTCCTCTGGGGCCTTTTTGCAAAGGAGAGCATCACAGAGCTTTGTGATCCGTGGTCACAAGAGGGAGGACAAAGATCTCCAAACACATTTATAGGAGAGTGAAGCTAGGCTTCCGGAACAGGGTATGAAAATGAGCGTGGTTAGCACACATAACCCTTGTTTCCTCACTTCCACCAATTGCTCTGCCCTTTTACAGGTTGCAGCAGAATATAAGAATATTAAGCAAAAGAGCTTCCTCCAGCCAACACACATCATCTCTGGTTAGGGCATAAGCTTTTCTATTTTGGTTCTTAATGTCTTACTGAAAATAAGACAATAAGCATCACTTGGAAATTGTTTGTAAAAAAAGGTTATCAGATAAGGGAACTGCCACTGTTTCCTTCACGAAAACACATTTATCTTTCCGCCTCCCAGTAACATGAAGGAAAAATTTAGACCAGAAGGGACTGAATGAGCTGCAGGGGCGTTTACCATATCCATTATCTCCTGTGTCTCTTACATTATGTTTTGCCACACATTCACAACTTCCATGTCTCAGAACACTGATTTATTGTCAGAATTAGAAAATGCAGCTTTTTCTAGTGTTGGCAGAGTCTGAACTGCCATCCACAGAAAAGGCATCATTACTGAAGAAGTCTGTGTTAAGCAGACTAAGCTCTATACCAGTCCTATGCTGCCAGGTGACCTGGGACGGGATTTTATATGGTAAAAAGCTGCTGTGACCGAGTCACCCATCAGCGGTGCGTGCTGCAGGGACTCAGGAGCGGGGTCACACCTCTTGGCCCATCGCCCTGCCTCGGCACTCTGCACTTTGTCCCCGTGGCGCAGTGCGGATTTGCCCGTGTCGTCACATGCTCTCGCCTTACCTAACTTCACCCCGGCTCCTCCTCTGCCAGTGTTTGCACCCTGTCTGCTCCTCTCCACTGCTGACCTTTGCTATGGGCAGGCAATATTTGGGCTGCAAACCTGCCTTCAGCTGAGCTTTCTTCTCAGCAGCCAACATTATACCAGAAACCAGCTGCAGGCACGCCACTGCCGAGCCACTGCGGCTCGCGCTGGTTTTGGGCTGATTTAAGCTATGCAACCAAAAGGACTCTGCTGCGAGGCTAAGATGTGCTTCCATGGCAGGGGAAACAAGATGGGTTTGCCTGTTATTCCACCAAACATGTTCTCTACAGCACAGGTAAACCCTAGAGCTACATCTATACCGTGCCACTTGCACGGTGCAGAAACATAAGTGTAATGTAAGGGGCTCTTGGTATGAACTTTGCAACCCTGCGGTGAAATCACTCACCGTAACCAAACATGGTTTAACAGTAAAAGGGCACTTTCACCTTTGTGGCTGCCCCTGGGCTGGGGCCCAGCGCTGGTGCGGGGCTCTCACGCATCATCCCCCTGACTGCCAGAGCTGCCCCAGGTCACCCTGTGGGGGTAGAGCTGGCCTAATTAAACTTGAAAGTGCTCAAGGGCTGTGTTAATGGGCAGCTCTCAGTAATCACAGGAAGGTGATTTTTTTTACAGGACTACACTTCTGCTATAAAACACTTCTGTCTCAAAGAAAGACCTCAGAGCGCTGTTGACATAACTTACTTCTATAGATATTTGACAAGATAAAACAGGCGAAGTGTCTGTGATTTCAAGGACCATAATAGCTTAAATGTTTAGGAATGAGAAGAATGGTCTGAATGGCTGTAATTATTAAATCCATTAGTTAAATTGCTCTTTCCCTTTCTTGGTAAAGAAAATGTTTCTACAATGACCTAGGATCTGCTGCGCTTGAGCCACTGACAACACCTAAGTGGAACGTATAGCTCACTCAGGATGCACCTAAGCCCCACACTTCCTATCTCTTTGGGAAGGTTTGTATTTTCAGTAGGACATTTCCAAACTGGCAATAACCTAACCGTTAAGTACAGACTCAGAAGCTGCATGAAAAGGTCCTGAGACAGGAAGATCCTTTTACTTTGCCTAAAGGAGGGGTTGGAGACACAGAATGAGCTCTTCTGGGCAGTATCTGCACTCTCAGCTCTGCCCTATTTCTCTCTCATATTTCTTTTCTCCTGCAGGGTGGGATGCATGTAGACCCTGGGACTGCTCAGGGTAGGCACTGTGGGCAAGTCCATCTTGTTTTGAGGGGAAGGAGAAGACTTCAGCGAAGAGATTGTCTGCTGTGCTGCCTTTGGGTCCAGGGAAGAGACCCCAGCATGTTTGGTTAGCAGAGATGTAATTGATGGGAACTACTGTACTCAACTGTTGAGCATAAATAATGCTCACCGTGTGCCCGAGACATTAGCTGTTTGCAAGGAGGCATCTGCAATTAAACATGAAGTTGCAGCTTGTCAGCAGGTTGACCAGGTGACAAAAGACCATAATTCTGCAGAGATACTCCTTTTTTTTGAAAAAAAAAACCAAAAAACCCAACAGTTAAAGTCTTCTCAGGAACTTTAAAAGGTCAGTGACTTCACCCTTCTCAAAAACATGCAATGTAAACTCCTAAAGAAACCACGTTTAGTTGGTGGGAATATATATAGGTTGCATTTTAAAGGTAAGCATGTTACCCAATATCCAGAAAAAGAGCTGCTACAGTCTCCATGCAGCTAAGATGGTTGAAATCTGATCTTTCGAGGGTTGTGTGCTGTCTTCAGAGCACCACTGGAGGTAAGCAGAGACCTATGTTTGAGGACATTGCCTTTCCTGCTACATCGCTGGAGATTATTCCGAAAGAAAAAGGAAGACGTTGTGCAGTCTGTCCCAGTCTTACCCCATTTGATTCACCAGTACATAATTTAGCACAGAACCTCTGAATATGAAATACCGCTGTCTAGTACACAGATTAATGCGGCAACAACCAGGTTGTCACCTATCCTTCACCTGTCCAAATATTTAGATTTCCACATCACCCTTGAGGTCTGAATTTTCTATCTGTAGAAGGAATTATTTGCTCTGTTTCTATTTAGGGGTGTATGTGAAGAGTTGGTTGAAGTTTTGTCGGTGTATAAGTTTATCTGAATGAAGCCAGTTCACTCTTGGTGCCACATCATCGTGTTTGACATGAACAATGTTATGTCAGAGATTTAACTTGACTTCTCAAATGTTTCATGGTATGAAACTTGTGGTATGTACAGGACAGTGCATCCCAGAAAATACAAATAAAGCCATCAGGTGGTGAGGTTTCCCTTGTTTTGATCTTTGGCCTTTGTAAAATGAAGCAAAATCTTTCTCGGAAGATGTGCCACAAGACCAATGAAGAGTAGTAAGGTTATACTGAGGCTTTAAACTGTTTTTCTTTGGAAACTCTCAATTCTTTTGACAACAATTCTTGTTAAAAATGAAACCTAAGTGGATTAAAATTGCCTTGCACGTAGTTTCCTAAGTATATTGATGATGCCAACAAAAGAAAAGTAATTTCCTTATGCAATCAACTGAGCTACATCATTTCAGAGAAGAAAAAATGTAATATTTTGAGTTTGTGCATTTACTCCTGAAAAGACCAATTTATACATTTGAAAAGGTTACTTTTGGGCTCTTATTGATTGCCTCAGAAAATTAAACATAACGTTAAAAGAGCGATTGCGGAGTACAGCATGACGGTTGCCATGCATGCCATGTACACCCCTGCGGCGCGGGAGGACACTTGTGACCTGGAAGAACAGGAGCCTCCACAACAACTGCCCATTTCTAACAGAGATACTTAGCTGTACTCAGAGCATAGTCAGCTTCACAAAAGAAACAACCTTCCCATCTAAATCACAGGATGGTGCATTTAGTGACTAGGAAGACAGATTTCTCTGAAACAAGGACTTTCCATAACGACTTCCTCTATGAACACTTACACTGTGTTTTCGGGCATCTGCTACTGCCCAGGAGGCTGAAACAGGTGCCTCGCTGACCAGGCTCCCTCCAACACAGCTTCCATCCCTTCTAAATACCGCAAGAAATATAACCATGACCATAATACTGCTGCAGGGAATGATTACTAACCTACAGGTTGCTCCTCAGCTGGCCAGCAGCAGTAGGCTTGTGCCCCTCTAAGCCGTTGTGTGCCTGGTGCCACCGTCGCCGTCACGTCCCCAGCACCCAGCCGCTCGCTGCTTCAAGACCTCAGCTGGCGACTTCGTAGGTCACAGAGAAACAGCAGGACAGACCTTGTGCTTTCAGATGCTCTTTTAGCGAAACTATCAAGGGAACCTAAATCATTACAACCCCTAACGGCGACCGGAGCTGATTAAAGGGCACTTTACAAAAGGTTCCTCCCTGGGTACACTGTGACCGTGTTTTGCCAAGAGCAACCAGCTTCTCTCCTACCTCCGCTGGCCAAAGGTCAGCACGTCAAAGAGAACAAAGTCCAGCAGTAGCTCATGGTTAAATGGCTAAAGCTTCTCCAGCTTACTGCAGGTGCTCCCGAAGTAAAGCTGCTGTGACACTCAAAGCTCACAGGTATAAACTACTGTAAAATTTGGAAAGGGAGAGAGTGCGTTTTGGCACAGAAGACAAACAGCATTTGCCGGTGTAACTGAGCAAACAGGCAATAAATAGACTAGTTGTCTTTGGGGTTAATTTCCCTGTTTGCACATCCTGGCATTTGCACGCTCTTCCTGGTTTTGCTGAATGCGTGGCGTTCCCAGCCTGGTTTCCCCAAAACAGCCCCATGGCCCACCCCAGGCGTACGAACTCATGGCGTGTCTGCCAGCCCCTGTTCTCCCCATTCACCTGTGGACCTGCGGGCCAGCTGTGGCCAAGCAGCACGTGGACGGAGAGAGGTCTCGGAGCTCAAGCAGCTTTAGGAAAGCCAGGGCTAACTCAGGGAGATTACATTTGTATGTGACTGAGGGAGACCCGGGTAGGGCCAAGCTTTTCCCCCACCCTGAGGAGCAGCAGCTGGCAGGGCTGTACAACCTGCAGGTGAGGGCACCCCCAGCAGCCACCCAGACTGTGGGAAGGGGGTGCAGAGAGGAGCAAGGGAGAAATGTAAAGGGTGGGAGGATGGGAGGAGCTGGGGACATGGGATGGAGCTGGAATTGCTCTGCATTCCTACAGCGATACTGTAGAAAACCAGACTTAATAAGTTCTGCTATTCATAGATCAGCCGGTTATAATGATGTTAAATCCTCCAGTCCTTGTCTGTCAAATTCACAGAGATGAGTAGGAACTAAGCATGCTCAAGGGCCTTTGAAGACTGTATAAGTGCCAAGATATTGGCCTGGGGAGGTCTGCCTTTAAATTCCCGTGTCTTAAAACGACAACATATAAAAAAACAGTTCTCTCTTTCAGACACAAACTAATCATTATATTGCCCAACTGACAGAAACATTATCAAAATTACACAAAAAGTACACAGTTACATTCTAACCCTGAGTAAAAATCAAATTTCTGAGACTATGCTACACTTTCTTTTCATTAAGCATATAAGATTTTTTAATTAACCTAGACCCTAATATGGTCTTTCTGTCTTCAAAAACACTAAATTTAGGCTTCCTTAAGCATACTACAGACACAAATGTTAAGTTACTGGAATGTCACAGGAGAAGTAATGAAAACATCTAAAAGCGTGGCCTACAGCAGAGAGAAAAAAAACAGATTTTTGCAGTCGTGGAATGGGAGGATGTGTATGGAAAATCCTGGCTGCTGGTTTTGCTATTTTCAGTTCATTAGTAGAAGTGTTGTCTCCAGAGAGAGCCGCCTTCCTTGCTTCTCTAGAAAGAGTACACTGCACAGAAGGAATGGTTTGAAGGAGGAATTGTTTTTCCCTTATCTTTTTCCATCTTTCAGTTGCTCTTTATTACAGTGCTTAATTTTAAGGCAATAGTAACACAGGAGACATATTCAGGAAGAGCTGACCTAATAAAACAAGCAAGAAACACCTAGGACAGGTGAAAATCTGAAGAGTCAACGATGCCCTTTATAAGTATGTATAAGGGAAGAATCCCACTAGTCTGCCTGGTGGCTTGGAAACCCCTGCCAGCTAATGTACTGCATGCTATTGTGCATTTATTTCAGTGAAGGAAAAACCCAGTTTATTTATTATCCCATTATAGGGCTTTGTTTCTGATGCCCTTACTCTCAAAAGCAGCAAAAGCACCAAAACAATGTATTGTTTAATATCAAACAATGCTCTTGTTTCTCATCAGAGCAGGGAAGCCAAGGCTTGCTCAACTGCACAGCCAGAATGTAACTATATTATATAACTATACATTTAGACTGGGCTTGTCAAAGAAAATAAGGAACAATGTGAAAGCAGGGAAAATTTGTAATAGGAGCAAAGGGAACCCATCACGACCTGTCAGGAGTTTCTCTAAGTGCTCGTCAAGCTGGGAGCACGATGTTTTACAAACGCTGGTGTCAGTTCTTAGCACAGAAAGAGGAACAGACAGCTGGAGATGTGGTTTTGGGGAAAATGAAAATGTTGCAGTTAGGTGGCAGAGTGGCATGCAAGAGCCCCAGCTGATGTAGCCAGGGCACAGGTTGCTGCTGGGGGTCTCACATCTCAGGTGGGTTCTCTGCCCTCATGGCTGCTTCAGAGCAGTTCTTTCTCTTGATTTAGCCCAGAAATTACCTCGTAATCCTGGACATGCAAGTTTGATTGAAACTGTGAGTTTTTCTGAACGCTTTTGGTTCTAATCATGTATGCTCTCCACCAAAACCGCGTTTTGTTTAAAAAAAAATCTCAACAAGCCATAACATAAGCATATAACCCCCTACTTGGGTCTTGTCTCATGAGGAGGAGCTGCAGATACTCCCTTCTGGAGGAGGATCACATTTATTCCCACAAGGGGAAGGAGGAGGAGGAGGTTCCTGGTGCAGGAACAGCTGGACTGCTGCCTGTGCTGCACATCCATTTGGCCTGTGAGAAAGCAGGGCACATGTGTCCTTTCCATTGCCTCAGCCAGGGCAACCCTCTGCCCGCTTTGATCCCTGCAGCAGCTCAGGGAAGTCCCATGCACTCATCTGCACCGTGTGCTAGCTCACTTCTCCAGGTCATCCTCTGTCCTGGTCTGCTGAGCATCCACACTGCAGCAATGGTTGCTTTTGGGTCCTCTTTCAGACAGAACCAACCTGTTCTTCCTCAACAAAGCCCAGATGTGGCTCCAGGGACAGACTAAATGGATTAGCCCGTGCCAGGTGTGGTTGCCTGGGCTGATGCAATACAATCTTCCAAGAAGATCCCTGCACCCACAGGTGTCCCTGTGTGACTCCGTGCTGCGGCCAAATGCACACCCTCAGTTTCATTACACCCCTCTGCTACACTTAAGGAGCTGGCAGCTAACGAAAAGCGTATGAAAAATGATAATTATGCCTTAGGACTAGGAGGGTCATTACAGGCACTAGAGAAGACCCGGGACACATGTTGTGTGGATGAGCCAGCCTGCTCTGGAGTGGTTAGCGGAGCACCACAGCTTCTGATATAAACAATACATTTATATTAATTTAAATTAATAAATCATCTGCTACCTACTTTTTGTTTTCCCCTAGGCAACGCAGCATAGTTAGTAAATGTTAGTGAAAACTGCTGGTTACAAAAGCTACTCTAAACAAAAATTATATCCAGTATGCTAAATAAATTTGGAAATCTGAGGCTCAAGCTGCAAATGTTTGAAGTCATACCTCCAAAAGACTTTGTGTGATTCTACTGAAATCTGCCAGGAAAAACCTACCTTGGGCTCAGGTGAGGCAAAACTTGTTTTCCTTCTGGTTCCTTGGAAGTGGAATAGTTATATGAAATGTAGGCCTACAGCTAAAAGGTTATTTCGTTTATAAATGTGAAGAAAGTCGCATCTAGCATTGGAGCATTTTGAGGGAGGTGTAAACATTTATATTCACATGCCCCCCTCCTGCCCCCCTCTCATGGGCATTTGCAGTGCAAGTGGTTAAAAAAAAACCCTACACAAATGAAAATGGAGCATTCCCCTGGGACGAGACAGGCAAGCAGAGGAGACAGAGACACCGCATGGCACAGCCCACTGCTGAGAGCATCAAATCACCAAACAACACGAATGAAATACTGTGCTATTACACCCAGCTCGTACAGAAACCATCCTGCTGCTAGCAGGTGAATGCGAAAGTTGTATTTCACAATCAGATTTCAACAAGGGGTCATGCTCTGGAGATGAGAGGCTGTGCAAAAGAAATAGGCTATTTTTAAAAGTCAAGCCAAATGCTTGAAGAAAACCACCTAAAAAGTAGCTGCCAGCACAGCTGTGTTTATGGGTCTATTCAGTCAGTGAGTAGCTGGCTCATAGATTTTGAGTGCAAGTAATGATTTAACATTGTGACCCAAGCAAGAAACTGGAACACCCCGAGAAACAATTTTGGCAAGGGCATATTTAATGAGTCAGAGTGTCCTGTTATCTGATGGTGTGTTTTCACATGGTGGGAGCTATTTTAATGGCTGTATAATAATCTGAGAAGCTGCAAAGGGTTGAATGCTTCCTCCTTCAGTACCAGCCCAGTCCACACTGGTCATGTTTTTGCATTTTGTCCCCCTCAGCAAGGCAAAATTTCTGTCACTCCACTAGACCTATCTGGTGATGGACCTGGTTATGGAGCCACTGTGCACATGCCCTCCGGACATCTGGGACTGTGAGCTGGTGCGCAGCTCTCCTGCCCTTTGCTGTGCATTTTCCTTGCTTTTAAGCCTGGGGAAGGAGTCACGGCTTCCTGGTATTCGTGTCTGTTCTTTTTCACGTGAGCATCCAGAGTAATAAATGAGAAATAGAGCATGCTCGTGAATCAGAAATAAATCGTGTTTGAAAGGCGACTTGAACAGATGATCCAGATGGGTGCATTTGTTCTGGTGATGGTTTTCTTAAAAAAACCCACTACCTCCCAGCCTCTTTACCCCACCCCACATTAATTTTCTAAAAAAAAAACCACAAATATTTGACCCTATCCATCTCTTTCTGACAGAGCTGACTGGAGACTTATACACACTATAAATTAGCTGTATGATTAAAAACTTCTACTCCCAAATATATTTATAAGCAAAAAAGAAAATCTATTGCATATAAAAATACCACCAATGTAATATGCTTATCTGAGGTCTCAAAAAGCTGCCCTCACAGCTAAAGATATTTAACATTTATAAAGTTGCTTAATTAAAAAAGTAGTGGTTTGGGGTGGGGTTTAATTGGCTGAAAGTTAGATCTGGAATGACCAAATGCCAGTTGCTGAGCTATGTGCAGTGGCTCCTCTGCCATCATCTCTAATATCAAAACTCCGCCTGCAGATATTAGAGTATTGAGCATTAACTGTCTTCCAGAGTCAAGGTGGTCACCCAGATTAAAGAGGAGAAGCAGAGGGAGGTTACACTCAATGACTTGCTTGCAAATCTGTTTGTCAGGTCCTTGCAGATGCCTCCCCTTACACAAACTCACAGATCTTGCATGCTAACAGTCTGAACGACACAAACCAGAGATATTTTCAGTTTTTCACTTCCCTTAAGAAACATGTGCCTGCTGTCTTAACACAGGAACTAGTCTATAAGCTAGAATAACCCTTTTTTAAATTACTTGGACTTCACTCACAAAAACATAACATTAATGATAAGTAATTTACATAATTACAACTCTGGAAAACCTGAGTTTAAACAAAACAGCAAACTCCTTACAACTGGATTGGATAAGCAAAAAAACAAAAGAGAAGAGACAGATCCTATCTCCCGTAGCCTGGCATGTTAGCACAACTCCATTCCCAAACCACTGTCAAAATTTGACTTCCTAAAACACTGTCAAAATTTGACTTCTTCAAAACAATCTTCCCCCCCCCCTTTTTTTTTTAAAAATACATCTCCAGTATATTCAAGAACAAAACCATGAGGCCTCAATGTTCAGTTAAACTTAAGTGCCAGTTAATAACTAGACAAGCAGAGCAATCATGTACTCTGGACACAAAGTCTAGTGGGGTTGCTGGAGAGCGCTACATACCCAGGGCCAATGGAGATCTGCACCATGAACTGCTGTTATGGGGTTCTAACACAGAGCCCCTTCCCTTCATCAGGTGGGAG
Organism: Pandion haliaetus; assembly: GCA_013401275.1. Classification (NCBI taxonomy): domain Eukaryota; kingdom Metazoa; phylum Chordata; class Aves; order Accipitriformes; family Pandionidae; genus Pandion; species Pandion haliaetus. Next base: position 93,868 of record VYZV01000458.1, on the reverse strand, counting down.
TTTAAGAAGGCTGCTCGCCTCTGTAAGGGAAGAAAGGGAAGAACCTATGAAAGCACGAGTTTGCCAGTTTTGCTAGTGTCCACCACAAATTCTAAGATTTGACTAAGAATAATTTTGCAAGTTTTTGAGATAATTCCTTCCTGACTTCTTTTTAATGTAGTTCTTCAGTTTTCCATAAAACAAATCTCTAATTAGACTCCCAATGCAGCAAAGTATCTAAGCAAGTGAAAACAGTTTAAGTCTCATCTACATTAACACAATTGCAATGTGTTTAAAACGATACAAGTGCTGGCTGGGGTGGACCCTACCTGCCTCTCCCATAAGGTAGCCAGAGGCCTCAGTAACCTCCCTACCACTGCAGTTCACGCACAGAAGAGCTTTCACTGTATTTTCATGCTGCCTTGAAGACACTCCCAAGTAACTCAACAATTTCTTTATTGAAACTTCCTTGTTTAAATGAAAATGAAGAGCAGAGCTGAGGAAGTGCCTTAACCGGATTTCATTTCCATGCCTTCCTCTTTTCTTCCGTAGGGGAGATGTGTCATCGTGAAATTTAAAAGAAAGCTCTCTGTGTATCCTGCTTGTGTTTACAAAAGGCTGCTCACCTTTCTATTTGCCATTTTAAACACTAACTAAAAAGAAACACATTCTTCATCGAAAAAAAGTCCTTTATGTCTGTGCAGAAAGCAGTCTCTGAAAAACACTCAGTTGCAGACATGTACATTACTCCAGTTGGTGAGAATCATAGTATTTGTATCCAACATCAGCATTAACTCACCAGCCATTTACATCAAAATGTTCTGCAGCAAAAAATAGTTTACTACCTAGAGCAAAAAAACTTAGCGTATAGAACAGCACTGTATTAAACAGCTGTGCATGATGCTAGTTTTAATGTGGGCTATCTGTAATTATGGTGGTAGTACAGAATCATAATGATGGTTTTCACCCTGGCTGATCAGAAAGAAATTCTTCTCTTCAGCCTCATTGGAGCAACTGCACAGCACAAATGGACCAGGAGGGTCTTCGTAGACTTTAGTCCAGGGTGAAACTCCACTAGGGCTTTGCAGAAGAGGGCTGTAGCCTGTTGAGCCTGTTAAAATATATTCCTGTTGGATTTACTGACCATTCCCCTTATCTCCAGATTGTGAAAAGGAGGGAGCGTATTGCCTGTAAGCCTCTGGAAATCCTTCCCCCTCTGGTGTCGTACATCTGGTATTTTGATATACAGAGGATATCACAGGACACTGAAGCATAAGGTCTTTCAGAAGTAGAAAGATGAAGAAAAGGTAGCCTGTCAAGAAGACAGGCTTATTTAGGCCCTTTTTATTGCTCCTCAGCACTGTCATCTCGGATTTCCAACCGGATGACCCCTCTCTCCTGCAGGGTGTGATAAGCCTCTGAGACAGGCAGCTCCTCCAAAGTCCAGATGTCTGGACATGGGCCATTCTTGCTGCTTCCCTATGCCTTTCACGCACCGCTCTCCCTGTTTGTTTCTGTGATACTGCTCCTCTCTGCGGGTTTTTTTCACAGGGTTGTCTTGAGACACCAGGTGCCCAGAGCTCCTTCCCTGCCTTCCAGCCCTGCCCTCAGCAGAGGGCATGAAGGCCCCTAATGCCCGCCCCCATTTCATGCCCTCTCCACAGAGAGCTCTGGGATCAGTGGTGCTCATTTGGGTAGAGGTGCTTGATCATCTCATGCTCCTACCTACGATACTGTTTTTGCAGCCACTGTGGTTATGCCTGTACTTACAGCATTGCACAGTTTCAAGCAACGTCCCCCTTGCTAAGGGATTCCCACCTGATGCAGAGCTAAGCTTTGTGCTTCAATACTGATTGACAAGAAATTTTAAGTAAAAATGAAGTTGTGGTAATACCTCCAGTAACCTCCACTTACCCACACCCTGCCATCCGTACTGATGGTACCCACCACCAAGCCAAACAAGCTTTCCACACAGTAATCCCAGACACTCTTCCTATATTTTCGTGCATATGTGGTGCCTGAAGAGACCTGTAAAGGTCCATAGGCACATCCTATAAATTTTTAGTACTACAGCCCGAGTTTTCCCCTGGAACTCCATTCAGAGCCATCCTTGCCATTCTGTCTATTTAACAGTCCAGGCAGGCATAGCCCTATCAGATACAGCATTTACTCATAAGCATAGCCTGATGAAGCCCCTTTGGTATGCAGTATGCAATGGCAATGTAGTTCCCAAGGATAATGTTAGCAGGAATAAACACGATACCAGCTAGAGAAGGGTTTGCAGAATCAAGATTTTAGCTATCAACCCCACCGATTAACACCAATGGACTGAGTAACCCCATTAAATTCAACCTGAAGCTGCCTTTCTGTGAATTTTCTATTGTCAAGTCATTAGTTTCAGCTTCATGTAGAAAGCTGTCTGCCCACACAGAGCTAACTACAGGTGTGGTTTGAGCATCTCTGGGAGCCGTTGAAGAGCTTCATGATAGAACGGCTGCACTGAGTATTGCTTGGAGAAGCATTAACAAAAGTGCCATAAACCAGGTTAGAAAAAGCTGATTCTGTGCATTACAGAATATTTACATTGCAATTTTCCCTTTAAAGCATCCCCAATTTTTCAGGTGAAAGTATTCAGTTCAGTAAAGCTTAGCATGATCCCAGCTGATAGTCTGTCTAAGGGCTGCTGCTGGGGCTGCTTTCAGTTGCAATTACAGAAACTGTCCAGAGGAAAGAAGATCCAAGCAAGATGTGCATTTTTTTCTGGAGACCATTAAAAAAATAGGTCACTGCTATATTGCCACAGCATTTCTCTGATAATATCTTTGCAGGAGGTAGGAAGGACTGGAATAATGACTGTTTTCTGCAGCTCTTATGAAAGGATGAAAAGTCAGTAGAGGTTTCACATCTGCAAAACACGACTTCCTTCACTCAACACCCAAAAGGTTTTGGTTTGAACAATGCATTTTTCTTTTTAAGCCAAATACTCATTAGATAAAAGAGAAGCAATCTGATGATCTCTCAAACTTGATTCCTTCCAAATACGAAAGTTAAATGGCACTGCAGCTTTTGCTCAGTGTTTTTTGTTTTTCGCTCTTATAGCCTGGGAGATGCAGGGAGGAAGAGCAGTAAATCCACGAGTCAGGATACCGTTGTATGAGAAGTAAGCCTTTGTTTAGTCAACCATTAAAAAAATTATTTCTGCTAAAATCATTGGTTATTATTTCTACTTTTGCCTTCCAGTGTGTAAGCAAATACTGTTTGATATTGACAGCTGTTGTTAAATATTGGAAGTAAAGGGAAACATTGTGACCCAGCACCGGGGCGGGGGAGGGCAGGGCTACCATTCATTTGGATAGATATGTTTAATCATCAACTATACACTGCACTCTGATCTCTGCAACATCTGACTTCTGATGAGGTAAAAATTAAAGAAAACAACAAATGGCATAAAGAAATATTCTCATTGAAAGAACACATTGCAAAGAAGAAAAAAACTACATCAAGATCTAAGCATTCATTTCTCATTGACATCATTGGGAACTGCAGATACATGCAACCAGCACAAAATAATTTTGGTAATTAAAATAATTAAAGTTACTTCATTTCTCAGAAATTGTATTTCATGTTCAGCTGCAATTCATGGGTTAACACTTTCTATTATTTTAGTGAAATTGAAGAGCTGGTGTTTCAATGCATCGCTAGTACTTGTGCTCAGCTGGAAATGTGCAAGGGTAAGTTTGCTTGTCTCTAATCTCTCTCCTTTAAGGTTTGCATTTTATCTGATCATTTCATTCACTGCAACAGAAAGAGGGAAAACAGCTTATTGTCACAAAAATATGCTTCTGCAAGTGGCTTTGAAAAGGTAAATTGTTTCCCTCAGAAAACTCCTACTCCTATAAAAGGCAAAAATCCCCGAGTAAAATTCACACTTCTGCCGTAAGGAAATAAACTACTTAAATGCTAATGTTTTAAATTGCTCCCAAAGTAACATGAAGGAGCTATTCCAGTCACGGGCGTGTTGTACAAGTGGACAGCTTTAGAAAAGATTCTCCAATATTCAGAGAGAAAAGCAGGGAGCCACATCTTCATAGAAGGAACGAGACTCCTGCCCGAGACTGCAGAGCTGCTTGCTCTCCCGCCTCAAGCCCAAAGCAACTGCAATGGCCTTATCCAGGTGCCATGTGGCTGCTGTGCCAGGGGAAAAAAATAATGACTATGAAGATCTCCACTCAGGGTATGTTCTTAAACAAGAGGTCCAGCACAGCAAACCCCAAGTAACCCATCTGATCCAGCTGATTTGTTGTCAACGTCTTTGTAACGGGGAATCAAGGGAAGTGATTGCAACACCTCACCCGTGGTGCAATGGCTGCTACACAAACAAGTACAATAAACAAACGAAAGCCACTGGAACGAGGACTTGAGTGCAGGAGGTCGCAGAGCATCCAGCCCGGTTGCTCCTTGTGGCATCTTCCCGGTGACAGCCCTGTCACCTGCCCGCGGAGAGCAGGGACCCAGGCTACTCCTGCCTCCGCAAGGGCACTGCTCAGCATGCGGGCAAGCCGGGGAAAACTTGACACGTTCTGGGGAGGAGACAGCAGGGTTTTGCCATGCCCCTGTTACTCTTCTGTAATCCTGGGGGCATGGGGGTTTTTGTTTGGCAGGGTTTCTTTTTTTGCCATCCGAATATTCGGCATCTCTGTTGAGAGTATCACTCCCTTCCAAAGTATCTAAAGAGATTATTCCCATTTTAATATATCCCTTTAATATGGTCATTTCTGATTCAAATATAAATTTAGAAAAGTGCCACTGTGAGATCTTTGTGGGATCCATGATATTTTATTTTGCATAGGTCTAGCAATAACACCTGTGTCACAGGAGCTGCCTTTAAGGGTGAAGAGACTTCTTTTTAACTGGTGACGCTGTAATCAGCCCAGGCTAAGCAGGTCTTTTCCACTTTGTATATCCAGAAAAAGATTTTGCAGACCAGGCTGTCCTCGTGATCCCTGTGCAGCCCTGCTCCTTTTAGTGTATGTACACAGGTTTAACCAACTGAAACTTGGTAAACAGCTGTGCTGAAAATCAAGCACACAGAATGAAACCTGCTCGCTTCATTTTAGCATGGCATAATATGTTATTATTTACTGAAACAATTTAAGTTGCTCATAATTTACAGATAGTTATGTCCCCCTTGCCCTCAAACCTGTCTATCTGATGATGTTTTTCCTTGACTCCTTGATTCAGAGATGGAAAGGGGTTTGCATTGCTCTGAAAGAGGTCCTCTGTAGTGCAAACAGGACTCAAAGACTGAACAGATTTTATCAACGGTCCTATTCCTTCCATTTAAGCCACATAATCTCCCTTATAGTCACCAGTGAGAACCCTATCTTTGTATGAAAACAGACAAGATAACATTGTCATCACTGTCTTTCGTTTAGATATTTATTTTTTAAAATTCAGTCTCTGTGAGCTCTGAGATAGGATTTAACCTCTTTCTTTAGTTACTGCAAAAGAAACTTTTACATAAGTCCAATTTACTGTCAGATACTGGAACCACCATTCCTGGGAGGAGAGGGCAAGAATCACACATCAGCTATGACACACGTAAAAATCACAGCCTTTAGTCATAGTCATGCTTTATGTCTACAAATTCACCGACAGACTGAAACTATGGTGCAGCCTTTACCAAAATTTTTCTTGAATCATATTTCGATCCCTTAAAGCAGATACTTGTGGGAATCCAGTTGCTTTGTTCTCCAGTAATTTTTTCCCTGCACTTTGCTCTGGGAGTTTTAGTACTGCTAAGAACTGAAGCCACACTTAGACTACTTTTAATAAAGTAAATGTGTTACCGCACTTCAGTACCACCTAACACCACTGAGCATTTACTAAGCATAAATAGCATGTCATGTGCAAGCCCAGTTAGCAAACACATCAAGAAAATCTCTGTCACATCAGGGAGGACTGAAGCAAGCAGCAAGCACAACTAGTGCACGACACTGATAAACTGGAAGCAACAATTAATTAAAAAAAAAGTCTCTTTCTTGCATTTTGTTCTGCGCACAAAACACACTGTAAATAAATTATGAATACTGACTACACGTTGGTCACTTCACACTAAGCCCTCTTCAGGATTGCTTGACAGCTACCTGGGATGTAAAAGGTATTTTTTTGGGAGTCACCATATGTACTTATGTAAAGACACATCCAGACCAGCAAAAGCATACATGGAGGGTGGTTCCTGCATGCACGAGTCAGCTTCCACCATGTGGTAGAAACTTTCAGTCACTGGGGAAACTTAAAACAATTATTTGAATCTATTCAGCTTCACCTCCCTCAGTGGCATATGCATACTAGGAACTTAAATCCTGTTATTTTTTCTGTGTCTACTGTCTTGGAACATGGAAAAAATATTGAAAAAATTAGTCACTTTGCATATTTTTGCAAAGCTCGTTCAAAAATCAGCAAGCATTGTTCAGCATGAGTCACTACCCACATCCCTGTTGCAATAATTGGATTACACATTTTCATTAGAAACTCTGACTCCTGTTCCTACTCTTCAGTTAGAAGATGAGCAGAAGCCAGCTGTTTTGAGTTTTATTAGAAAACCATGAAGTTTTCAAATGCAAGTGTGCATTAATTTTGTTTGTTTGTTTGAAGATACAACAAAATCAAAACAACTAGCTAATCAAGTATGGGTTAATCAACCCGTGCTTTAGACGACAGCGTGCAGTCAACTTCAGTTGATGCAGGCAAACTGCAAAATAGCACTGCTAACTCCTCTTCCAGCTTTTAGGGAGCGAACCTCTGGCAAACCTTTTAACTGGGTGCCTTTGCCCTTCTGCCTCTCAAAGCTAGGAAAATCGAAGCGGAAAATGGTACCTGGGGAGAAGCTGGTGTGCTCCCGTGGGTGCAGGCTGCTGCTGGGCTCCCACCGCTTGCCTCCCTGGGCAGCCCAGTGCCTTCGCAGCCACGGCTGCCTGCGCAGGTCAATGTTTTACCAGGCTTTGAGCAGTGTGCTGTCCCACCCTCCCTGCAAACACCCCGTGGGGAAGGCAGCGCCGGGGCCACGGGGGCAGAGCCAGTGCCAAAAAGGTCGCCTCTCTTCTACCTGCCCTGTCTTCCACAGGGAAAACAAAGCACACCAAAAAAGGGAAACTTGCAAAGAGGGGGGACATAGGGAATGCATGCCACGAAGGGAAAAAAAAAAAAAGGTACATAAATGGTTCTATTAATAGATAATTTGTGGCAGGTAAGTCATGATAACCTTTCTCTGTATTGTTCTAAGTCTGCGTGCAAGCCTAGGCGTGTCTGGCTGAAAGCTGAGAGGGAATGCTTAAATTATGGGAGTATATATATTTCCAAATAAATCTTCAGCATAAGAGAGCAGTCATTCAAATGACAGCTAAAACTTCAAAATTACAACAAAAAGACCTGAAACTGCATCATAAGGTAATGCAAAGGGAGCTTAAACACAAAAAATGGGGCAAAGAAATAGCCAAGGCAATCTGTGACATTTTACCTTGCAGGTAGAAGCTCTGCTCCCAAGTATTGGCTTCTTGGGAGTGCCTCAGAGTTAAAGCTCTACCCGCACTAATCGGAACTTTCCCATTCCCAGCAAGTTAACAATTACAAGCAGAGGGAAGCCGAAATGGGCTGGCAGCTGAGCACGGCGTTGACAAGGTGCGGCTGCTGCTCCCCGAGGAGGAGAAGACAGCTGCCGAGCTTGGGAAGGACTCGGATGCTGGGACTTGGTTGCTTGTACTTGGTGGCTGCTCCCAATCTGGGAGACCCTTTACGGACCTGGTACACAGATGTGCACTCATGGAGGAGCAACAGGAAAATCTAGGCTACAATGTGTATGGTTTTGTGATACTGCCTCGTCTGTCATGGCCTTTAAGCCCTGGTTTGGGGAAGGGTGATTCATTTTGTATAGTCTAGGATCCCGGACTTGAGCAGTACATACTTTAATGCACGTGTTTAAGAAGAAAATCTACATCACCGGCTGCTCTAGCTACTAAAGATCAGCTCAGATTAGCTACTAAAACCTGCCACTTAGTGCACAAGGAGCACGTCCATGTGCTGGGCTTGCTGTTGATCTGGATTTTGTATGGTCTTGCACAGGGATGGGGCTGTCCACGCTCAGTGATGCTGGGCGGAGGGACACCAGATGAGTCTGGTCCAGTTGGAGAGGCTTCCTCTGCCTGCTGGGCACACTGTCATGTACTCACAGGGGGCCAGGGGCACAGCTGCATCCAGCTCACCAGCCAGCACGCACGTGTGACACTGTCGATGCAGCAACGGGCTGTGGCTGGACTCGAGCAGATGTGTCACTGAAAGCAGGAGTGCCTTTCCTGAGCCAGGACTCCTGAGGAGGCTTCCTCAGAGCCCAGAGCCCAGGGCAAGCCCGCAGGGACTGATGTGTGACTAGTTGCTGCGGCAACACGAGCCCTGTGGCTGCCACTCCTGCGGCATGCCCAGCGCACCCAACACACTCGAGCCTGCTCAGCTCTCCAAGGTGCCACCATTTGCTGTGGGTGCTTTCAGGTGTTGTGTTCCCTCCTGCCAGTCCTCACTCCCCTCCCCTCCCCTTTTGCTGGAAAAGGAGAGGCAGAAGGGGAGTCTCTCACAGATTTGGTATTTAAGGCCACCATGGTGGCAGCCTGTGACTGCCTGGTAGGAGAGGCTGCTGGCAGGAGCAGAGAAGGCATATGGACTTCCCTACAGCTGCTAGACACAAACCTGCTGCTGTAGGACAACCTGCAAGACCTGGCAATGTCTTTTGCATAAGCCTTATTAATTCCCAACCTTCAACTTGTATTCCCTCTAGATAAAAAACCGTCACAGCTGCTTTACAACATCTGCTCCCAACCTGTAAGGAAGAGCCCTGTGATGAACACACAAGGGAGGGAGAGACCCATCTTCTTCTGCCAGCTTCTCAGGCTTGCGGCAGGACACTTGCCACATCACGTTAACCTCTCAGTGCCTTGCTGATCCCCCAGCTGTAAGTGGAAATAATAACAACCTGCTATTCCACAGAGCTGCTTGGCATCTCAGCTGTGGCTATCACCTCTGAGACCCCCAGGCAGAAAAAGGGGTCTTATCTGAAAGAGCTTATCTGCACTTAAGACCGTGCCTAACCAGCTCTGGGGAGCAGGAACTGCTCCTAGCAGTCTTGCTCCACCTGGTATGGAGAGCTGCTCCCAGAGAGGGGGAGGTCCAGCCATGCTGTTTCTCTCTCCTGCTTGGATAAGGACTCCACCCAAGATCTCTCAGATCTGCCCAATAAAACCTGGGTGGAACAGACCATGTTTCTGTGAAAAGGTCTGCTTTTGGCAACTTGGTGTTTCCCGGTTGCACAAATGTTTCAGCAGAAGACTCTGGAGGAGCACTGCCCACTCATCTGGATCAGATCTAGATTTTATCACCGTTGTGTTTCATGTCATGACACTGATGGTCTAGTCTTCAGCAAGGTTGGAAACTGAGGCTGCAGTGGTGAGATTTGGAAGAGCATCACGCTGGTACTCGAGTTACAGAGCCAGTTCAAATTTACTTTGCCTGGCAGTAGAGACAAGGTCACTGCCTGTTATGGGAAGGTTGTACAAATACTCACTTTTCCACAGTGCTAATATTTCTGCAAAGCATGTTAGCCTGGTACAGGCCTAAGAGAGTCAAACTGTGTGGGGTATTGACCCACTGAGGCCAAAGGACTTCAGAGAAACTCAACAAATAGAACAGTGGACAATTTGATGGGTCCTCCCACTAAATCTGCCCTTGTACGTAAGATGATATAATGCAACAGAAACCAAACATTTTTTCACTGTTGCACAAGCAATTAAAAAAAAAAAAAAATCTTCCCTACATACCCTTGTATAGCTACCATTATAGCTGAAAACTCAGTCTTTCATTCACACAAGCTTGCACAACCTTTCCTCTGGTTTTCAGAGACTAACCTCTAAATGAAAATCATCCAAAACCAATGAGTTTTACCTTTCTTTTAAGAAAGTGATAGCAGTAGTAATTTTTATAGGGTGTTAGATCTGAAAGCAAGTTGCGAACATGAACGACTGGATTAAGTACCATTGTGAGGCATTTCCCTGAAGTGTTGATGCCTTTGGCTCTTCAACAGGCTGGGGTAGGCTGAGATAAAGCAATTTCCCAAAGGTCACACCTGCAGTCAGCTCTGCAGGTATCATTCCCTGTGTTCCTGAAACAAGTGTGGTCGGCTTCTGGCCAACCCAAATCTAACATGCTTCTTATTTTCGGCTCACAGAGATGAGGTTTGCACAGCTGAGGGCTCAGAGAGAGGTGGATGCTTCTGAGGAGGCCAAGTCTGCCCCTGTGTCACCTGGTCCAAAGTTCTCCACACCACACTTTCGCAGATAATTGGGGTGGATTTCTGATTAACGCATGGCTGACAGGAGGGCCTGTGACCCAGGGAAACTTGGCATTTCACTCTCTTCTCAGTGCGCAACCTTTGTCACAGAGCACAGGTTTCAAGGGCAACGTAACACTTGTGTATTTACTTACTGCAAATGGAGGAGGTGCTGGGTTGTACAGCACACAGACTGTAAAGTTAAACATTAATTTAGTACAGACACTGTATAACTTCAGACTGGCTTGGGAGCAGGTAAAGTAAAAAGCACCTAAAATTCACAGGCTTTTGGGCAAAGCACGTTCAGTGAAACACCAATTTACTTATGAAGTGCTAGCAGTCTTAACAACACATAGATCAAACAACAAAACTAAAACGTGGGAATCAGGTAACAGAAGGGGAAACTTCTGTGAATCTTCTTAAGTGGGGTTTAATGTTGTTCCAGTTCTCTTTCAACAGATGCATTTCTATTTCATCCTGCATGGCAACACTCTGGAAAACAGTACAGGCAGATCCAGAGGGGCTACTGCGGAAGGTTTGAAAACTTTACATTCCCAGTAAAGAACCTCCTGTATATGAGGACACGGTGCTCTCAGGTGTATGTTCAGACCCATCCCTAAGCGGCATGTTGAAACCACCTCCCAGGAAATACTGGAACAGCACTGATCACCTCCAACGGGAGCTACGTCCCCTCCTCTGGAGCAGAAGGACTAGCAATGGCCTGCTGCAAAAGAAACAGGTGGAAGGAGAAAAATCATTGCTGTGAGCTGTGGAAGATTGTTGTCGTACGGGAAAATAGCAGAGATGTGGAGGGTGGATTGAGAGGGCTCTTCAGCAGTGGCCTGAAGGTGGCACACATGAGGACACCTCTCCAGCTGTGGCTTTGGCTGGGTGTCTGGGCTCTTGGAAACGGTACCTGGCCATGCCAGCAGTGCAAGAGCTACAGCCTCGCCATACCTATTTTTCCCTTTGGTCCATAATTTAGCATCTTGTGCTGAAATTTCAGAGAAAAATGCCCTGTGGATCTTCATCTACTGCAGAACGAGTCCTCAGCACTGGACAGACAAAACGCCCCTCCAGCTGATAAGAGGAAAGAGATAGCAAGGGAATTATTTACAAACCATCTTATGATCCCCGAGCTGTTCTGCTAGTGGTTTCACTGGGCAGAGTTTCAGTCATTGCTATTCCTTTGGAGGGAACAGACCTTGCAAAATACGAGAGATATAAGAAAACTTGCTCACGATTCATGGAGAAACTGAATGTTGATGGGAAAGAATATTTGCAAGCAGTTTCTGTAGAACTGATTTGTTAAACACCTGGCTAGCAAAAAATGGGCAACACTGGTAGAAAAATCATATAATGCCAGGCTATAAACCTCCCTAAAAGAAGAGGTTTTATTCAAAAAACAAACCACTCCATCCCACCTTTCTTGCTCACTCCCTCACGTGCAGCTTTTTTTTTTAAATAATATTTCAAAACCTTATCATCCAAAGCTTTCTTGAGAACTGCCTATTTTGACTTTAAACTGCCTATTTTGACTTTATCTGTGTTTTGTATGACCACACTGTGCTGGTGATTTAGCAACTTCACACTTCAGACAAATATTTCAAAATATTCCCTTCTTCATAGCTGTTCAACCGCTTTTACATGTATTGCTGCATTGCATGATGCCACCCACAGTCACGTTTAGGAAAGGATCATGTTGGAAACATGATGGTTTAAAAACACAGATGTGGTTCCCTGTGGATTTGATTTTAGTGCAGAAGCCCCTCAGCTAAGCTGCTTCTGGGATTTCCCTGATGTGACAATTACTGAACAGGGAGAATTTCAGGCTTGGGTTTCAACGGGATCCTGACTGGGCAGTTGGGGGGGCTGTGTGGTTTGGGTGCTTGAGCAATGTCCCCGTCATGTCCCTGATCCCTTGTGTCCGCCTGTGCAGACCAGGAGCGGAGGAGCGAATGGGCAGGTTGGCAGTGGTATGGGGGAAGATGCCCCCAGGAGCGCCCGCAGCACCAGGAGTGCCTGGCAGGCACGTCTGCTCTGGCTTGCCATTGGGATGGCACTGGGTGCACGTAGCAGTGTCTGCAGCACATTGGTGTGTAGGTGAGCATGACAGAAAGGTACCCTGGTGAAGCTGGAGAGCTTTTCAACTGCAGCAGGAAATTATTACTTCTTCAGGGGGAAAAAAAGAGTGTGTTGAAACACATTTTAGAAGAGTCTGCCTCTCACTTTAGGTACCAAAATAAGCCTGAGCCAAAAACAGCGATCCGGAGACTACCTGGGCACCGGAGTCACAAGAGGAGTTGCAAAGAGCGGAGCAATTTTATAAATCAGATCTTTTCCCAGGGAGGTTGGCGTGGCAGCCTCTACCTCTCAGACCGTGCTCAAGCACTGCAAACACTGACCCAGAGCATCAGGCTGCCCAAGTGCTAAGCGACCTGCAAAGAGTCCCTCGCAGCGGGTGCCATTTGCCAGACAAATGTGCTGCCAGACATGAAAGGTAGGTGGAAAATATACTAGAATAAAGTATTTATAGATTTCTGTGACAGTTGCTTAGAAAATGTAAAACTTTGAGAAATTAAACAACCCTAATATCAGTATAGTGTTTCAGTTAAGATATTTTTAATTACTTGGTTAAATACACTTATAATGCATATTAATTAAATAATTATAAGCCACAGCTTGGTACATAACATTTTATTTCCCTGTAGTTCCTTTAAGATATGGAAAAAAATTGTTTATTTTATACAGGAGAGTACTTGAATAAACATCTATGGGCTGTCTGCCTATGTCTATCTATTTATTTATCTATCTATTTTCTATCTTTCTATCAAGACACACTAGGTTTTACAGTGCTTTGGGACATCTGACTGGGTATGTGGAGCTGTAAAAAGTAAGAATTTCTAATAAAAGAGTATACATGTGTTGCTAACAATGCCTTAATTCTGCTTTCTTGGGCTTTAACATTGGAACTGAAACTAGCCTGTAGTATTTTAGCAATGAGCAGTCTTCTTAGCACTGTCCTTAGCGCCTTATGTTAAATTTGGGCAAATATTTGCTATCTAATTCAGTGCCTAACTTTTGATGACATGAAATATCTTCATCAGACTCCACAAGTGCAGATAGTTGGTTTGAACGAACCCCAGGAGATAAGTAACATTTCTATTTAAAAATAACCCTTAAAAAGATAATACATACAGAGATTTTATAGCTGAATGGAAAAGCTGGGACTGAATCACCCTTTCCAGCAGATACTGCCAAGCAGATGAATGAAATATTTTTTGTTCTTATTTGCTTTGCTAGAGAATCTCGGAGGAGATATTGATAGAGATCTCTGTGTGGCCAGTTCCTCAGGACTGTACTTAATTATTTGGAAGCTATTATTTACTGCTTAATTATCTCTATGCAACCAAAACCATCCCTCAGCTTCAGTACACAGATGCCTTTTACAGCACATCCATCTCATCACCAAATTCAAGGCACAAGAAATTACGTTTTAGATGAGTGGGATGAAGGTGTGAAGGGCTGATCCACACAGCGGACCTCTTGCTTTGTGGTTTTCCTATTGTCTACCCGTGAGAGATGTCCAGCTGCCTCTCACTCCTCTCTTTTGGGGGAACCCCAAGGTGGAGGGACGCTTTCTGAAACAGAAACAGCTCGAAGGTGCCTAGAGACAGCAGCATGGCTAAGACATGGCTGGACCTAGATGGGCAACCACAAAAGTGCGAGGAAGACTGAGGATGCTTGGGACGGAGTCAGGGAATTGATAATTGTCTGGAAAGTAGTTAATAGGGAATCACAGGGATGAACAGGTGTGGTTCAGAAGGAACAGGAGTTGTGCACTGCTTACAGGGCAGGTGATACCTGGAAAGGAAGGTGGGGCAGAGCTGGAAAGCATCTTGTGTGTAGAAGAGATGAGAGAAAATCCATAATTTCTGAAGGGAAATTAAAAATAGGAGGAGGCAACACAGCTGCTGGGGTGAGGTAAGGTGTTTTGGAGGGACGGCTAATCAGACGTAGTAATGCTTGTGAGAAGGGAGAAAATGTATAATCTACAAGGAGAAAATGAGGGTACAAGGAGAAAATGAGGGTTGAATTGGAAAGCAGAAGCAGTAAATACAGAATTTACAAATGCTGGCTCTAAAGAAATGTGAATGAGTCAGGTAAAATAATAGCTTACTGAAAGGACATATCCAAAAGAAAAACCAGTCCCTGGATGAAGGAAAAATTGGTGGGTCATCTGCTTTCAACCCAGGCATTTGGCACCACTGTGCTGGCTGCTGGAAGCCACACTGGCACAAAGGTGAAAGATGGAGTCCGCCTCAAGAGCAGAGGAAAAGTGTCGGAGGTGACAGTGCAACAGAGCTCGACCGCAGAAAAGCGGGGAGGTTAGGGCCAAAATTACTTGTGTGGTGGAGCTGGTCCTGGGGCAGGGATGAAAGGAGGAGTGGGAACTGGAGGGGTAACGGTTCAGAAAGAAAAATGAAATGACAAACCTTTTTCCTGTTTGTGATAAAAATAGCCCTGAGTAGATTTTCTTACTTATTAAAAATCTTCACATAAAAGGAGCTTAGGAGAACCAGCAATACCCTCTCCACAGTGGCTACATCACATATGCAGATAAAATATGTTGCTAAACTTGTTTTTTTTCCTATGTAAGGACTAAAACCAGATATCATTTACTCCCATGCACACACAACCAGTAATATTTATTGCTTGTAGTGTTCCCGTCCATTGTATGAAAGCTGGAGAACTGAGTAACACAATGTTCTGTACCAGAAAACTGCAGCATTTAGCCAGTGTATCAGTTTCCCAGAGTAGTTTTATGGTATTTCTATTTTTTAGAGCTTTCATTAATGCTCAAAGTAGATCTGTTTTTTCCATGCAAAGGAATGATTTAAGAGAAAATCTGTAATGCCTACTCTGGCAAGCATATCAATGCATTTTCCGAGATCCGTGGCAAACTGATCTGCAATCCAGCTGTCCTGAGGCTCGCAGCATGGCTAGTGGGAAAATCCTGATTTAAACTCCCAAGTTATAAAATTCATCTTGTTCCTACACATTTTTAGAATTCAAAAAACTTTCACTGGATTTTGCAAAATTAATGTTGTAACCTTACAGCTTAGGCAGACACCCTATTTTGAGGGCTGACATACAGAACCCAGCTCTGCTCACTACTATGAAATCAGGAGCTGTTGGATACATGTATTTCAGTGGAAAAAACAGTACTGTCTATTTTTAAGCACAGGTGCAGCTATTTGTGGTTGGGTCTCAGTCCAGCTTACCTGCAGGCTACAATTCAGTTTTGAGGCTTGGATTTTATTTATGTTAAAACTGGAATTACACAGTTTGCTCTCACTAACCTTTGCACAAGATAGAGGGACTCTCAGGACCAGCTTGTTTGCAAGACTTCTGCTTAGAACAAAACCTCTCTGAGGACAACAGTTTGAATTTGATTTGAGCTGCATCTGTACTAGAGCCAGATCTTTGGCTTTGTAGATTCAAAATGGTCCCTTAACCCGTGAGGATTTGAACCCCTGAAATGAAAGGATGCATTTGATTCAACACAGCTCCATTTATTCCATGTGGCTATTGAAGAGTATTGAAGTTTTGCCTGTGTTGTGAACGCCTAGTTAGGTCATTCTCATGGTACTGCACATCAGTCATGGACAGCTAGATTTTTTTTGCTCTGTAAACATGGGGGAATAGAAGTATGGAAACCACTGTTCTGTAATAACATACATTCAGAGAAATAAATGCATGTTACAGACCATTGTGAAGAGAGATGACAAATCATATTTTAACGATTACCAACACTCCAAGCGTCACCAGATTATGAGAAAGGTCTTAGAAGATGCCTTAGGAAAGATTGCTAGGTGGTCTAAGTCACCCAACACTAATAAAATGCCAGATTCCGAAACCAGACAAACCATTAGCAGTCTGGCAATGTCAAGAAGTTTGAGAATGGTATTGCAAACCTGAAAACAGGATTTTTTCATGATTGATTGCACTCTCCTTTTTCTTTTGCAACTTATCACCTGAATCTAAACCCAAACTTGATTGGTGTTTTAGAATAATCCTGAAGTATGTTGCAGTGATAGTCAGTGTTTCATGTTACAGTTACATACTCGTGGGCTTTTAAATGCTATTAATGGCTTACACTTGCACAGCCTTTCCCTTGAAGGAATCCCAGCTCAGCTGCTGAAGTATTTTCACATAGTGTTTTCACCTCCTTTGATATACAGTCAGCTCTGAAGGAGGGCACAGTATGAAATGATTAAAGTTAGAAATTTAAAAAAATACTTGGTTTCACTAAGGTTACTGGGAGCATTTTGAAAGACAGAACACATTTTTCTGATCTCACATATTAGCCGGCTACTTGTTAAAAATGTAGGGACAGCTATACTTGGGAAATAGAGTGTCTTGGCCACTTCTAAAGATTTTCTTCTTACTAAAGTACAGCACTATCTCCAAGAGTACCAGCAGCAAGCACCATTCATCCTAGGAAGTCAGAAAGCTCTCATCTATTTCATTATTAAAATCAAAAAAGGATCTAGATCACAAATAGTGTTTCCATACCCTTACCCATTGCTCAGGTAGGAAGTAGGGACACATAATTGCTTAAAAGTTAAGAACTGCGGAGGGTGAGAACAGGTCCAACACAACAAAGAGCAACATCTCTGCTGTGTTTGGTTTGCGGCCAGCCAAGGCTGTGTCCGCAAATATCCTATTTGCCACTTATATTTGCTTCACTAAAAATAATAAATTATCTCCTGCTAGATACTGGGACTGTCTGAGCTGAGGTGAGAAGTGCTCCTGCAGTGTCTTTTGCAGAGCTTATGGCACGCAACTGGTGAGAGCCTGCCCCACCAGCCGGCACCACCTCTGACCAGCCTCATTCCGCTCTGCAAGCTCATCTCTGGGTTGGGACACCAGTTCAAGAGCCGGGCTTGAGAGTCTGCCACCGGGGTGGATCTCCTGCCGTCCTCCCCCTGCCCTGGCCTTCGCTTCCAGCATGGCTGGGAGGATGCCGGGAGAGCACCAGGCAGCTGGGGAGCGCCCAGCCACCCTGGCCGGGCTGAGCCGTAACCCCAGCACATTTCGGGGAAAGGTAAGTTGTTTCTTCACGCCGGGCTTCTCTCAGGAACAAAGGCAATGTCATGTTGGAACAACGTCACTCCTAGATACAAACAAGTGAGGGCAACTCAGCCAGTACAGACAAACAAATAGAAGCACAGGGGAAGAAAAATTGCACCTTTTGGGTTTGCTGCTGTTCTTCATGTGCACATTTGACACTTGGATGCTATTACGATGGATGCTACAATTCACACTGATTAAATCCCAGTTACTGAGCCCATTTCTAGTTCTTGGCTGATGCCACTTTATTGATAGGTTGAATACAATTTCATTTGCTTGCAGTTAAATAAATCATCAGTGTCAATCAATATTTTCTTATGGTGCTAAGCCCACAAAAAATGTGCACTAGGCAGAGCGGTGATGAGTATAAGCCTCTGGGGTCACACCATGTGTGAGCCTGAAATTCCAGGCTCTGAATCAGTCTGCAGACTGTGTGGCAGAGCCTGCAGTCATCTTTTGCAAAAAATGGCGCAGGGATTAACACTTGCTGAACTTCATTTTAATCAGTGTGTTTGTCAACGTTTTGCATATTAGCATCTTGCTGATTGCCTTCTTTGTTAAGGAACAGAAAAGAAAGTGGTAGCTCACAGCTCCCTTGGCATGCAGATCTCCCACCCATGATACTGTATCTCTGAGGGGAGAAATGAAGGGGAGATGGATTTTTACTGAGGAATTGCCACTGTTTAAACAAGGGACCCTCCATCCCTGTGCTACTCGTGATGCTGCTGGTTGTCAGGAGCTCTACAAGCTTCTGGGCTTCTGCAGAAGCTGGCGGTGGGTATTCTGAGGGAATTTCTTTCTGGTGAGCAAATAGTCTAATGTGTCCCATGCCCTAGGTTAGCATCCCTTGGGTGCTGTATAGGCCAAGCCAACACACATCTGTTTAGTCCTGGAAGTTCTGTTCCTTCCACACTGTAACTGGAAATGGAGGCAAGGGGGTTGTATTGACTTAATTCCGCTAAAATCCCTCCCTTGCCATCTGTAGGCCCATGTGAAGTACTACATGCAAGGAAGGAAAGCAGATAAATGATGTTCCAGAGAAAGTGAAAGAAATTCTGCACAGCCTCGTTAAAAATGCATATCCCTGGGAAACGGATTTCTCAAAATGAAATTTTCTACTGATTTCATTCCAGTTGAATGAAGAAGGAAATGGTGGGACTAGGGCAGTTGCTCAAAAAGAGGTTTCAGCCCTTTCATATGATTGGTGACGTCTTTTAGAAACCTGTGTCTCCAAGGTCTTTTTTGCCTTGAGACTGAGATGCTGAAGCAATATCCCAAGTTAAATGCCTGCATTTCTAACCTAAAGAAAAATGATACAGTGCCCAGTCATGCAAATTAACATATCAGCCAGAATCCACCGAGTTGTCTGGGATATCAGACTATGATTTGAGACAACTTCTTTTAACCTAATGAGTCTGCATTCTTTGTTAAAGCAAATTAGCATAATTCCACTACAGTCAAGTTAGCCATACTATTTCAGATATGTTCTTATACCATGTTTATCATCTGAGGGCTTCACAACAGAGCTTTAAGCAATGTGACTAATATCAGGAATAAGTTGCTTTATCTCCTTTGAGACAAAACCTAAAAATGTTATAGCAGTTAATACAACTTAAAAAATGCAGATACCATTTATAAAACTTTTTATAGAAACCTGTATCCCAGGCAGTACAGATATGTAAAGATCTCAAAAAAAAGTCCGTATGAAAACATGCCCTAACTCCCTGCAGCCACAGAAAGGAAACTCACAGCTTATGATGACATGCACTTGCACACATATTTGACACAATTCTCATGCTTTTGTGCATGTATGTATGCACAAACCCTGCAGTATCACATATATTGCTTGCACTGTGCCACATCAGCACTCAGATTATATACAAACAAAACACAACGGGCTGGTCAGAATCTCCCCTCCTCACAGCTTCAGACTTTAAGGCAATGGAATTGCACTGATGTAATATGCTTTAACAAAGTGCTTATCATTGCTGCAGTATAATAGAGGGGGATAAATAATGCGCTTTTTTTCCCCTGGTGGTCTGAAGATAAGCAAGTTAATTTAAACTGCTGAGTTTTATGTTTCCTTCTATATGTTCTCAAGCACAAGGGCAATACAAGTATCACTGTATTGCTGTGATGGGTGTTTTACTTATATAGAGGATAAAGGAGGATTTGGGGTAATTTGTTAATCCAGAAACGTTGCATAAATTATTTTAGTTTCATAAAAGAAAGCAGAGAGCTCAGTTCTGAGTCTTCCCATGCAGAGAAAGAGGGACAAAAAGGGTAGAGGACACAGAGAAGAAGGTGCTCTTGGCTAAGTCAAGCTTGTCAGGCTAGTTTAACAGGGTTAAAAAAACCTTCCTAGCATAAATAACTGAGAGACTACAGCACATGTGGGTAGCATGGCTTCAAAGAATTTAGCCTGCATCTTACTGGACCCCCAGCCAATATCCCCTATCATGCAATGCTCCTGCCACTGAGCCCTGCTGTCTTCCTCTGCATCTAGTACCTATACCCATGGTATATGTACATAAATATCGCTGAGGGAGTGACCTACTTCCCCACAGGTACTGTGGTACCACTGCTCCCTGCAGTGCTCTCCCCTCCAACTCAGGCACAGATGGGAAGGCAGAATTAATCTACACATCAGAAAACCAGTACAAAAATTGTTCACTATCCAAATAAAAATATAAGAACAGTGTTACTATTTCAGATTTTCGGGGCTTATGTAGCCCAGTAACCGGTCTGCAGCATTGACTACAAACTGACCCCTACAGAACAGCAAGAGCAGGATGAATATATGTGATCTTTCCTGCAAGTCCTCTTCTAGCCTCCAACCATTTCCAGCTCAGGGGACTCCTTGAGCCTGATATAGTTTGCCCAGTGGTGGACCTCTCTTCCAAGTAGTTGCCCAGTTTTCCTTTGAATGCCTGCAAAAACTGCTGCAATTACCACACTCTTTGGCAAAGAGTTTCACAGATGTAGTATTTGGTGCATGAAGAAGTATCTCCTTTTGTTCTGAAAACAGCTCCTACAGCTTTGTCTTAACAGTCGCTACCTCTTGCATTGGAAGAAACAGTGAGCAGCTCACACCCCCACTGCCCCTCCACACCACCTGGGATTTTATAGACCTGAATCAAACTGACCCCCACAGTGGTCTAAGCCCACCCAGAGCCTAAGCCTACTCAGCCAGAAGCTGAGTATCACACGTATGTTTTGGTTGCTCGTTCGCAAGGGATTAGGGAATTTACTAAAATGTTCTTGTTGCCCAGGCTCCCTGCACATCCTCACTGCAAAACTTCACCCCACACTGGCTGGACATTGAATGTACTGACGGTAACAGTCACACAAAGCTCAGTGTGGGCCAATGATCCCAAATATTTAATCACCAGTGTGTGGGGGCTGAATTCCCCCAATTGCTCTCATCTTGGTACTCAGTGAAGTAGCAAAGATTTTGCTTTACTTGGTGTACTAAACTTAGGCTATTAAAGCTAAGATCGTTTCATCATTTAGATACACTCACTAGCTTTTAATTATATTACCTGACATTATGTCTCCCTTCCATCACATCATTCTGCCACCTTTTCATTTGGGTTATGGCTTGCTTTCAGTTAGATGTAAGAGTCAGCCAGAAAGCGGACTTTTTAATGATATGGATATAATCAACACTGTAAGCATTCATAAACTTATTGTTGTTTGCAAATGCCTGCATGTGACACTACTGAGATAAATAACCCAACTGACTGGACTCTGCGAGATTTTCAGTTGCCTTCTGAAGGTCAAAAGTTCAGGATGAGCGCAGAGAGTGGACTTTTTAAAAGCTGGCTTTCTAAGGAACAACTTCTGATACTTCATGTTTTTGCTATTTTAACTCCTCTCAGTAAGCCGTCTGTAATGGAAATTCTGCCTGATGACGCAGGTCTTGTTCAGGCAATATACTTTCAATTGATTTTACATCCATTCATGGGAATGATTGGCTTTAAAAACTGATTTTATGTCTAGCTAGAACATGACCAAGTAGGTTTAAACCAGGTACCCTGCATTTGCACATGCACTATCTGGCTATCTGGTTTTCCTCCTGTACAGGGATGAGAGGGCTTTTTTTTTTTTATTGTTTACAGCAGGGGCAGCTCATCATAACACATCTGTAAAAATCAGCTTGGCCAGCTGTATTACTCGCAGGTCTCCGTGTGTGCTAAGGCATCCCAAGAGCACGTCGTGCCCTGCTAACTAGACAGACCTTCCAGGCATCTGCTCCCTGCTGAGGCAGAGCCACCCGGCACCTCTGAGAGTTAGCACTAGCATCCTAAAGAGGAGCAGCTGGAGCCAAGAACGAATACCTGGAGAACGTGGAGACAAATGTATCAAAAACCTCAGCTTAACTGGCAATCAGTTAAAGCTGATGCCTAGGCAAGCTCTGAGTGTGTTGCAGTCAGAGCTGAAAGTGGTAGATGCTGAAGGCTTGCCTCTCTGCAACTTTAAAGAGAAGATGCTGATATTATTTCTCAATTATTTACTTATTTCCTTCTACTATGTTTTGAGATGTTCCAAAGATAAGAACAGAGGCCAAAAATAACTCCACAGCAGCACCCTCGATGGAGGTGACTCGGTCAGTGTCACTCCTACCGGCACGGTTGTTTTGAAAACTCTGTGGTGACAGACAGAGCAGAGGAAGATTTTACAGCTGGAAAAGTGCAACGAAGTGATACCCCTGCTAGCCACCCCTCACACTCTTCCCCTCCAGTCTCAGTCAATCACCATATTGCTCTTGTTTCCCCCAGAGACCTGCCCGAGGGGCAGTGCTAAATGCTCCACATAGCCCCACAGGATTCCTGCCCAGAGAGCCTGCTGGAGAAACAGCCTGGACTGGAGAATCGCTTACGTATGCTCACAGGTGGGTTTTGCACGTTCGTGGCCCTGGTCCTGCGGCACAGCTAGTCTCAAGTTAATAATTACACATTTAGCATATTACACAAGCATTCACTCCTGCTTTTTCACTGGTGTCCGTTCCTCTGCTTTGTGTTAGCCACTCCTTTTCTCATTTGATTTCACGCACCACAGGAGCACAGGTACGGTGGGCATCAGCGTTCCCTGCCCAGCCTCACCTGCCCCGCAGCAGTGACCCTGTGCTTTCTGGGTTAGGACCCATATGCTGCTCCAGTAGCCTTTCTTCTGGGTTCAAATTACTGAGATCAAAAGTTCAGCAGGTTCAGTCCTCGCTTGGTCTGCTTAACATAGTTATTTTTTTGAGTGACCTGCCAGGTCTTCAGCAGTCCTACCAAACCCATGAGAAGATCCTTGGCTCTCTTCAGAGCTGGACTCACTTGTGCAAGCACAAACCGAGGGGCTGCTTTGGAGGGAGAGCAGAGACCGGGGGCTAGCAAAACAACGTTTGGAGCTGGCAAGTTACCATTAAAGAATGCTGCCCACTTATGTAGAAAAACTGGGTGCCAGCCTCTCACCGACCCTGTTATTCAAGTTCTGCAGCCTGCAGGAAAGGGCTCCTAGAATTAGCTCTCCCAATCTGGTGGTGAGACACCTCTGATGTCTGAAAGGGGTTTGCCTTGGGGTTGTTAAATACCTGCTCCATGTGATTGGGCTAATTAAAAGTTTTTAGCCAAACAAATCCCTGTTTGTGAAAGTATAAAGACTAAGAGGATTAGATGTTAGTTAAACTAGACATAACTGAGAAACAAAGTTGTTGCTGTTAATTCTTTGAAATGCTACCCTAGTTCGTGCTGGTGAAAGGGGTGGATAACAAAATTAACGTGAAACAGAAGTCTCAGATGACAGTTAAATCAGGTATATTCCATAGAAAAAAGTGTCTCCCTTGAATTCAGTATTGCCAGGTAATAGGAGAAGACTTTGTTCTACATACAGAAGGCAAAACCAGCTTTAATTTAAATTGTTTGATCTCCAGTATTCTTCTTGTAAAGGAAATGTAGGTATTGTCTATTATTCCATAGGTTTACTACTGTAGCCCATTGGCTACACAGGTATATACAAATAGCACCAAAAGATGACTAAGGACAATGTAACTCCGAACTTTCATCAGAAGGGTAGTCTGCTACTAAACTGAGTGTCATTCCTGTTGTAGTGACCAGCTGGGAAGTCAGTGGCTCTCAATGACTTTCCACCCTGTCCTTCCGGGGGGGGTCTCGGTTGTAAAGAATCGCCTTCTTTTGCATTTCCATGGGAATCAGAAGTCAACTGTTTTCTTCCCCCCATAAGGAACTGCTTGCAATAGCATCCCCAGTAAGGATAGATTAGGAAAAATGGAATTTACATCCACAGTGTATTTGTGCTGAACAAATGTTTCCTCCCTACCAAAACCTCCACCAAAAATAGGTCATTAGAGCCTCCAGACTCCACCTCCTCCTCTGAAAACACACTCTTGTCTTACGCCTGCTCAGAAATTCTTGGCTTTATTCCCAGCGAGACTGTTCGGTTCGGCAGCAGCCAGCAGCCCTCACCATCAGCATCTGCTGCTACCTGTCATTTTGCCTTGTTTCACTACTTCTTCCCGGGCAGACATCCCACGGATCCCAGGGTTTTCTCTTGATGGCTCCGTTCTCCCCTACCAGCCTCATTCTAGAACACTTGCTAATGCTGGTAGCACTAATTATACTTTTATTTGAATGTAAATACTTTGCTTGGGGACACAGTAAGTATACACCTGATTTTGGAGCCTCCAAAGGAAGGCTGTTGTACTGATAAGTGCCAGTAAGGGAGGGGGAGATGTAAGAACTACCTCTACAGAAGTAAATCAAGTTAAATCACATCAGTGAGCGTTCCTGGGTGCTGGAAACTGATTGCACCCTTTAAGGGCCAGAACAGCCCCTGACACACTTTGGACCCATGTCATTTAAATACCAGTCGCCCAAACCAGAGGGCAGATACTGCTCTCCCAGGCACAGGCTGGGGGTTAGGATGAGCTCTGGATCGTTCCTAACACACAGTTTGAGTACAGCCATTCTGTTTTGGCGGGTGAGACAGCATCCTCCTCTGGAAGCAATCAGCTTCCGTACCAGGGAGCAATTCTGGGCATGTTTAATTTACTAGCAGAGATGTAGCTAATGGGGAACAGAGATAGAAAACCAAAATGTTCTTTAACAACCAAAATAAAGAAATCTTTTACATCTGGAAATATTGAGGCAGATGATCAAATAATTAGCACTGCAACAAGTTTGTACTGCCTGCAGCTAGAGGAACTGCTCTCTATGGAAGCAGGAATGTGGTTGAGCCTGCAAAAACACGATAAGGGATCTATACCTAATATTTTTGGATGGTCTGCATATGTCACAGCTAAGTTTCCACAGAGCTGAAAAAGCATTCAGAATTGAACTCCCATGTAAAAACTCCCTGCTCAAACCAGATGAGGATGGCTTGGCCATCAAGTACCAATGCCACACCTTTACTCCTTCTGGGAAGGTGAAAGTATCAAAAGTAGAGGGGTGTAAACAACCTTTTTTTCTTTGTATCACAAGTTGACCCTGGAAAAAAACAATAACAGATTCTTTTTCCTTGCTTTTCCCAACAAAATTAAAAAAATAAATTTCAGTTTGATTTTTTTTCTGTAGTGCTCCTTTAAAATTTCCTACACTTCCCACATAAGGTGCTCCAAATTGAAAAGCAGAAACATTTTCCCTGGAATTTTTATTTTTACACAGATCAGATTGTTCCGCAAACCTGACCCAAAGTTACAAATAGTTTTATTTTTAAAAAATCTTCACTTTTTGGTAAGTGTGCTGTTTACACAATTTTTTTCCACAGCTGGAATCCTGATGAGCTTGCATGTTGTAAGGAAAGAAAGTACAGGTGTGGATTTCTATGCTGATGTTTCATTACAAGTGTGCACTGACGCTGGCTGTAGGTGTGAAATATACATTCAGTATATACAGACCTTGCTGATCTAGTAGAAGGATTAAATAACAGATCTCCTGACCCTTTTACAAAAGGATGATTCAGGCAATCCATAGGTTCCTAGGCTGCTGCACCAGATCACAGCCTGATCACACGTGTATGATGACATAAGTAGATGAATAATAGCAACTGCATTTTTCAGTCCCACCCACATTTAATCTTATTTTTTTTAAATCACATAACACCTACACACAATGCTTGGCTAAGACTGACAAACACAGAGTATGAGAAAATCAATATATTGTTTTCTCTGTGTGTGTATCTCAGGGGGAAATAATAGCTGGGGTTTCTTTTTCCTTTTTTTTTTTTTTGTTTTTCTTCTTTTAAGGAAATAAATTTGAGAAAACAGCAGGCAAGTGGTGAAAGCCATTAGTTGCCATGGGATTTCAAAAGGTAAGTCCTTGCACAAGTGTATGTGGGATTGGACTAGAGTGGGAGACAGCTGACCTACTCAAAAATATTGCTGCCTAGCTTCCCAGTCGGGCTGTGGTCGGCTCCAGCACCCGCCATGACCTTGCCTCTTTTCAGAACTGGAAGAGTATTGCCCTTGATTTGAATGGAGGCAGGATCAAGCCCTACCCAGAAAGTTTCATACGCTACGTGTCGTATGTGCATGCCAGCATTATGCAATGGGGTGAAGAATGAAAACCTGTCAGGCACAGAACTGGTACACTCAAGGACATACTGTTATTTGTTTTGCAGCTTTGCCACTCTAACAGGGATTAACAACGTGCCATTGATAGCTGCCGTGATAAAGTCAACCAAAACGCCTCATTTTTTAACTTTCAGAACATGATCTAAACTTTTGAGGGAAATGGCTTGCTTGGCCTCAAGGTTTTATTTTATTTTTAAATTAAACTGAGAAAGCATTTACTTTTTCCAGCCTTCTCTGTCCACTTTTTCGCTCCTTTGTCCCCCAGCTAACACAGCAGCAGATTGAATTCACCTCCCAATTCCTTTATTATTTATTTTTTCAACCAAGTCAGTAGGTATTGTAAGTCGCCAACCTTTGCTTTCTGGAAATTCTTTGGTGTATTACTGCATAGCAGAGTGGTGTGACAAGGATAAAGAGATTAGAAGTAATTTCATATAACTCCTTTTTCTGTCAAAATCTGCAGAGGGCTTTTACTGGTAACTCCGAGTGTTGCTGAAATTCTTCATTAAAAACTTTCAATATATGGGCAGGAAATCTCTAAGCACTAAGACACAGACTAACCAAAACAGAGGGAGAGAAGGAATATTAAATCAAAGTCTGAACAGAGTGAGAATACAAGGGAAAAAAACCTGTTTTAAGTACAACAATAATAATGCATGTTATCTCCAAGGGGGTTGATGCCAATTCAGCTTTGAAAACCAATTCAAAGTAATTAAATTGAAAATCAAATCAATTGTTTTTCACCAATTTCAAGTAATTAGGCATAACCAGTGCAGACGCAGGCTCTCCTTGCCACCATTAGACAGCCAAGGTGGCTGTGAGCTGCTGCTGGATGGTCACTACTGCAAGCTGCCGTGGCTCACAAAAAATTCAGGCTGTCTTTTCCCTGTATGTTGTACCAGCACACTGTATATATGGCCTGTACAGGCAAAATCTGGCCAGCAGATGAGGAGCTTTTCCTGGTAAGGTGGTCGGGTATGACCCCTCATTTTGTCAGTGTAGGAAAGCAGGCGGGAAACTCAAGGAGAAGAAGGAATTAAATATAATCTGGCCAACACAGCTGGGCCAGCCAACGCTTACACTGCAGACCTGACCAATGCTTTGAAGATGAAAAGAGGGCGGCTTGCATTCTCTATGATCATCCCATTAAATGAACAGAAGAATGGACAGACATGAAATGATAATGACAGTCCTGCACTTTTTGAAAAGTTACCATCACGTGTTATAAAGCTATCGTCATGCATTGCAGGTCTTCCTCAAAACTGGTGACCTTGCAGAAGAACAGGGAAAGTGCCAATGAGCCTGGGCGCAGGTGTGTGAAAGGGAATGTACTGCTACCACGCTGGGTTAGGAGAAGAGTTTAAATGCTGTATTCCCTATTCTTCTGCTTTTTTGGGGGTGTCCTTTTCTCTGTTTGTGAATCATCCACCCACTAGTTTTCATAAGCATGTTCACAACTTGGGTTTGCTCAATGAAGGCTGCAGCATGATCCGCCGCATTTCAGCCCACTTGGGACAGGAGGTTTCGTCCTTATCTTCAGCCATTTGCTATGCGTGAGGGAGGTTGCTCTGCGTGCTTCATTTCTGACCCTGGATTTCAAGCTGGTTGACCAGGGGCTGTCTTTCCCTCTGGTGTCTGCAGTACCCAGTGCAACAGGCAGCTTTCATTTGTCCGCTTCTGCTTTAGAACAACATATTAAAAAACCCGAATCTTTGCTAATTCACGCTGTCTGGGACATTCAATGCATTCAGGCTCTGATCCTGCACCTTTCAAGTCACAGAGGCTTTTGGGATGGCTCTAGGGGAGGAGAAGCAGCCCCCTTGCATAGCTGTGCCTCAGCCCTAACCCGTCTGAAGGCAAAGTACAAAGCAGAGAGACAGCACCGTGCGGTGGGTACCTCCAAGTCCACAGTCCCACCATTTCAGTCTCCTACCAATCTCCTGTTCCTCACCTGAAAACAGCTTAACTTCAGGTAAGTATCATTTGCAATTATCATCCACCAGGAAAAGGAGAGCCAAACACCCTAGCAGCACAGGGTAGATTAGATTGTTACATTTGACTCCTGCTTTTACAAACCACTTTTATTAAACAGATCTCTAGAAGAGATGTAATGTGGTGGTCAGAGCTGTGCTGGATGTTTTCGCTAAGCGAGGAAATGTCCAACGCTAGGACACCTATCAAAGGTAATATCCCAGTCCTCAGCACTCTCCTTGCTATTTGTCTTCCATAATGTCTTCCTTGTTTATCCTTCTATCTTTTTGTATCATGCTAAAGACACCAGCCTCATTTATCTTTTCCACAGGCTGTTTTTCCAGCTGCAACAGTGTCAGTGAAAGAGGCTACCCCTGCAAGATACTGGTCACCTGCCCTGCTGGGCCAGGCTTACCAGCTCTCCAGGCCAGCAGCAGGGATGCATGTGGGACCACTACATCCAGAACCATCCTGAAACCAGCCCCTAAGCCAGTGCAGTTCAGAGCATGAGTGACTCCCACCCATGAGAAGCCGGTGTTCGCTCCTACATCTTTTACCACACAGAGGTGCAGGGATGTGGATAAAACACAGAAACAGGGCAAGGCACGATATCCTGTGATTCCCCTTCCCAGCCCCAAACCTAATCAGCTGTTGGTGGCAAGGATGCCTCTTCTTGATGGTTCTCCTCCTGGCCCTGCAGATCCCTGGCTATGCAGTGGCAGGGGGACGGCATCTCCCCACCCCAGCCGCTTGCCCCTGGGCATGCACCCTGACACAGGCTCTCCAGTCCAGAAGGGACTGAAGCATCACAGTGACTGAAGCATCGCGGAGCTTTCCCTGGTTACCCTCCAACCTGACAGGCGGTACCACTGCCCTCACCTCCCTGTTTCACTAGGTGAAGTTGCCAGCCTGGTCTGGACGGATGCTGCAGACCTGTGCATGGGAGAGCGAGTGCTGCAATGTGCTGCTCCGCCTCAGAAATGCCAGAGGTCCCCTGGGGCACCTGATATTTGGAAGCTGGGTGCCACAAATTGGATCCTGCACTGCTCTGGACCCTCACAGGACATGGTGGCCCCCTCTGCTTGCCGTGCAGTGGGGAGGGTAGTCCAGCAGAGAAGCTGGGCTCAGGCACCAACAGTGGCTGCTGTTGCCACCACTCTCCTGGAGACATCGGAGGTGACGCGGCCCCTGATGCACTGCAGGAAAGGGGAACTCATAGCTAAGGCAGATAAACAGGCTCTTGGTTACTGCTTTCTGTCCTCACTCTGCACATGGATCCTGTGTATCACTGGCCAAGTCATTTAAACCAAGCTTTGTACAGATGGTCACTGACTGCATGTTCCTTATTTTCATGTGGGAACATTTTCTGGTCTGCAATTTGCTTGCAGAAGCAAAGACCACTTAGAGCTGCAAGTGAACTCGCTGGGAGATGCACTTTGAAAATGTGGATCTTAAGAAAAACTAAGTTTTCTGGAAAACAGTCAAAAGGCAAGCAGTGCAACTGAGTCATACTGCTAGTTGAAGTGCAATAAAAAAAAAAGAGACAATTTATTTTGCCCCAAGGCAAACATTTCATTTCTGGATTCTCTACCCCATTTTCATTGTTAAATTTGGTCAAATTTTTAAATGAAATGTCATTTTCAAGCAAAAAAATGTGGTTGCATTATTTCAAAAATGTGGAAATACACCTCAACTTATTTGCATATGTTTATTTCTGAAGACCCAAAATAATCTCTTAGCTTGACATAAATCTATAGCTAGAGCTTGTTAACCCTAAACAACATTTTTCAGTGAAGACAATCTTTAACTAAAAAAGTTCACCTGTGCCTGGCACTGGCATCCTAAACTGTACAGTCAAAACTGTAGTAAACTTCTTAATTTTTATTCCGTGTCCCTATTTTTTTAGTAAATAAATATCAAATCGTTGTTGTGCAGATTATCTCATTACTGTTTGTAAGTATTTAAATGCTATAGAGATGAACACCGTTAAAAAGCCAGAGTATCAAAGCAAAGCAATGCAAGAGCATGAACTATTTACGTCCTGAACAGCGGGAGAAAAAAATAAATTGAAGTCAATTGCTCACTGACGACCCTCCTTTTCATATATGGTATATGGCAAGGATCCTTCAAAAAAACTCAACAATACTGAACGTGTCAAAAAACCCAGGATCATACTATAATAATACATACCAGAAAGCAAATTAGGATCGTGCAGACTATAAATCTGGCACTATCTGAATTACACACTTGGTATTTTTTCTGAGTTGGATATATCTGTGCACTGTTTCCTAAGCTTGTATGTATTTTTGGGGGGATGCAAACTGAAGCCCAACGCCAAATTCCATCATGTGGCATCCTACTGATGCATGTGTCACCCGGAGGGGTAGCACATGAGATTTACCACATGGACTTCTGCTCCATGAAGTAACTGAGTAAATCACAGAGGCAGGGCAGCAGTCCAGCCCGGCATTTGCTGGCAGCAGCAGTGAAAGAGGGAAGAGGCAGGAGTGGGGGGGTCCTTCCAGCTTCCCAAGAGAGAAAGGTGGTGCTGGGAAAAGCCCCAGATTCACATCCCCAAGCGCTCCAGCTTGGGCTCCATCCAGGCTCCTTGGATGACCTGCACCATGTCCCCCTCCTGCCCTTGTCCAACACCACTGCCCCGGGCTCACACCATTACCTCCGTCCGGTCGTTACCTCTCACCCCAAGTCCCCCTGCCTGGCTGGCTGCATTTGCAGCCCCCCACGTCAGACCCTGCTCCCAAATGTGCTGTCTCCCTGCCAAGCCACCAGTTCTCAGACCCCTCCGTTTGAGTTATCCCCACAAATCCCCCTTTCCATCAGCCTTCTGACTCCCCATCAGCTTTTCCAGGCAACGGTTGTCTTCCCTCTCCTACCTCCTTGTCCCTCTTCTCTCTCTTCTTTTCCCTTGCTCCTAGATCCAACCTGCTCTTCACAGCCCCAAGCCCCAGTACCTGTTTCTTTGCTTCCTTTACCTTTAGATGCCTTATACACTGCTCCTGAACTCAGGCAGAGAGCCTAGCAGCCTCATACCAGACCTGCAACTAAAGCCTTGCTCAGGCTGGAGCATATGCAGTGTGAATAGGAAGGGGAGCTCAGGCAGGGAGCCCAGGGTCTGCTGGCAGTTTGGGTTAGGTGTCCAGCTGATCGGCACCTTCTCTCATCCCTCCCAGGGCTCTTGCAGCACAACTGTCCATGCACAATTGCCTAACCCTATCAAAATGGATGCAGAAGCCAAACACACAGAAAAACCCCTGAGATTTGCCATAGCTCCCCAAAGATAGGTTATAGCAGATCCTGCTGCAAGACCTCACAAACTGATGGGATGTTCAGCTATACCAGCAGAGACCAATAACCACACTACAGATGTCCATAGCAACCAGAAACAACCCACTTGACCATACCATTGTTAACTTGTCCATGCCATTTTCTGTGGCGAGGCAGGGACGTGAACACAGGTTTCCTAAGCTTTATACTGGTGCCTTTCCTGCACAACCAGTCATTCGTATACTTTTTGCTTCTTGCCTGGCTTGTTCTACACCCTATTGCACATATACATACAATAGTATGTGTGAACTCAGAAGAAACCTTTATTTAATAGTGATTGACATTTGCAAGAGCTTTAAGAATGCAATGATTTTGGCATCGGTTACTTTCCAGGTAAGGATTAACAAACTGATGAGTTAACAACCAACTGATGTTCTTTGTTTAAAACAGGCCGCATTTCAAAATGGAGGCAGCTTTCGGATTTTTTGCAGAAAGATTGTGCTTTGATTCAGAAATAGGGAAGCACAGCAAGGATTTCAACACGAAACAGATAAGATTAGATGAAGAGGAACTGTAATAGAAATGGTTTGGATCCATAGAAGGAGCAATAAAATGCTGTTCACCTCACATTGTTCATGTTAGAGTGCTTGCCTTAGGAGACACAGAGATGGTGCCCCCTCGTCAGAGGTAAGGCAGAAGCTAAGCCCTTCCTGTATTTTGGCGTTGTGGCTGGAACCCAAATTTGAACAATGTAGAAATGCGGTGAAAACAAAAGCCTGGTTCCTTCACCTTGCATGTCATTCAGAGCTCCCAATGTCGGCGGGGAGGAGGTTCATCCCTTCTGCTTTTCCATGGTACCAGCATCTCTGCAACCAGCTCTGTAGTGCTCTGAAATGGCTTGTGTATGCCCTGGCACTCCACAGACCCCTTGCTCAGCAATCCCTCACTTTGCATGCTTGCAAACATGCATCCTGCTGCAGGATCCCTGGCCACAGACACAAATTCACTGATGGACACAGAGAGAGCAAGCAGAGAGTGTGAAGGCCCCAGAAACTGGCACCCACGCCAGAAGGCAAAGGCAGACATCATAGGATGGGGAAGCAGTGAGTCAGCAGTAGGCACCGCATGTGGACTGCCGTATTGCACTGTATGGATGGAGTCTGGCCACCACGGACTTTCGATCCTGTGGTTTTGGCCGAGTTTTGCTTCAAACCCAGTACTCAGAAAGAAACTTTCACAACAACAGCTAGCAAGCTTATCTAATCCTCTTTACACTGGCCTTAGCTCTGGAAAGGGTCTGTCCAACCCGTTTGTGGATATTCCTAGGGCATGACTACATGCATGGGGACAGATAGCCTTATATCTGCCCTGTGATAGCATGATTACAGCTCCCAAACTGCAGCAGGATCCTTTCTGATTACTTTAGAGTACAAGAAAAAAAGAACATACAGTTGTCTATGTATAAAAACATGAAGATTTGTCCAAAGATACTATAAACTTACACCCCAGCTTACAACTCGCCTGTGCAGTCTGTGCCTTGGGTACCCGCCACATTCACTGAGAGCCATGGTCTTTTAACTGATTTTCTCTATTAACAGTATGAAGCTTTATTGCAAATCTAACCTTCTAGGCTTACAGAAACATGGCATTTTTCACAAAACTAAGTTTATTACGCTGCCCATAGGTAAGTAGATTGCACTGTCAGCAGTTTTGCTTTCATTTTCTTTGCAGACCCTGTATTTTTTACACAACTTGTTTATTTAGAGAAAACTGCTGTGTCTATTGGAAAATATAAAGAGGGAGAGATGCTTCATGCTTGAAGCAGGTGCATCACTATCACCTCTTGTATATACGCAGTATATTCTTTAACAGCCTGCCTCCTATAGCACTCCTCAAGAGTGCATTTCTAGTGTTTCACAAGTGGAGAGGAAAAAAATAATAAAGTATTTCCTATATATTGATGTAGAAACTATGGCACAGTGAGGGAAAATGACCCCGTCAGGATCATGCCCCTAAACCAGAGACAAAGATGGTAACTAAACACTGACAGCTGACTGACAGTGGTTTGGGAATTAAAAATCCAGCACTGAGACTGATTTGTGTTGATACCTGCTGTGCATATACAGAGAAGCCTACATCTTTAGAAGAAGCAAGGTATTCCTGTAACAGCTGCAAAGTTAAACTTACCAAAGCCTTGTTCTCTGCACCTATAGAGGTACAAAGCACTTTTACTGGCTTCACTGAAGTCGGTGATCACTGATACCAGTGTAGAAGAAAGGCTACTATTTGCACAAGGAGTGCAATAACATATAAATATATAAAATAAAAAAAAACCGCTTATAAATTTATATAAATATACAAATATAAATAACATACATACTTTTTTTCTTTTTTCTTTTTTTTTTTAAAGCTCAGCGATCTACAGATGGAAATGCCAGGATCTGGCTCAGATTTCAGCCTCCTTGGTAAAGCCACAAGCTGAGGCTGGTCAAACAGGCTCACCCCTCCACTCTGTTGCTTTACCGATGGGATGGACACCACAACAGTGCCAACAGCCTGCTTACAGCAATCCCACAGCCCAGGGGCTAGCAGGATTGTGGGTAACACACCTCTCAAATCCCTGCTGTGTTTTAATGGTGCCTCTCTTCCTGCTAGCACACCACCACAAACCCATCTTTGGGAGATGACAGAAAGCAAAAAGCCACAGTAAAAACTCAAGGTAGTGCTGTAGATAGAGGGGAAAAAAGCCCTGGAAGTTCTCTGTGAGCAAAACAGCCGCTTACCCTGGGCTCTTTTCATTCTGACGAGAAAGCCAACAGCCAAGGCCACCAGTGCCTCCAGTTTAGCAATACTTAACTGCACTTACTCAGGGCTTCTGGCAGTTCATTCTACATCGCTCAGAGCTGTAGGTTTTATACAGTGCCCCATATATCAACTAGACAGTGAGTGGATAAACTTTCCCGAGGCAGGTGGCCATGGGAATGGCCAGGAATTTGCACAGGAATTTCAGCAGGAATTCTCTTACTTAGACTCATAAGGTCAGCAGACAGTAAAAACTAAAATTGTTTGTCAGTCTATCTTGCTGCTTACCAAAAATGTAACCTTGCAGATGAATACCTGCAGGAAACCAGAATTTTCAAGAGAAATAAAAATTGAATGTGGGAAGACATGGTCTCTGATCTTCTCAGCACCTCAAATAAGGACCTGCAAACAAACACCCGTGGTAAAACACAGGTCAGAGAAAAGACCTTCCAATATCAGGAAGGGCTCCGGTGTCTTGCAGGCTGGCACGTTACAAGGCAGTGAGGAGCAGAGCAGCCACAGATATGTTCAGGAGCTGCTGCCCGTCTTGGACCACGTTCCCACTGATCACATACCACAGGAGGCAGAGCATCCTCCCGGCACACCAGACACCCCTCACCACCCCTGTGGCGTTTGGGAAGATATATCCTGCACATGTACAGTCTGACCTGTGACTCACACAGGTAAGATGAGACTTAGGACTTCAGTACGTGGAAGAAGCACGTAGAAGCCTTTTTGTTTATTATTGCTCAATACAATTAGCTTCTATGAAAATCACTTTTTTTTCTTCATTGCAGGACAACCATGGCCTGTTTGGACCATGCACAGATTGAAGCTTGCTCCTTGGCTCTGGGGTTGTGCAGCATCGCTGGGTACATCTGCAGCTGCCCTTGGCCTGGGTGTTCAAGGTGAGCAGACAACCTTGTCAGCAGCATCTCCTCGCCGTTTACTTCATAAACACTGAGTAAGACACTACACACAGCAGCAACAATAGGCACATTTAGATCTCCGTGATCCGACCTGAGGTGCCTTCAGCTTCCCATCCATCAAACGTGCGCGCTCAGCAAGTCAGATAAGGTGGGTCTTTCCTTGACCACTTCACAAGGCCAAGAAGCCAAGGACAGAGTCAGTCTTCAAGAGCCACAGATTATACTGCAATCCCAAAATTTGAATACTCCCACCCATGAAATCTATCTCTGCTTGCAGCACTACATGTGACTATGCTCCTGTGAGCTTCAGGCACTTTATTAATGCTATCTTTAATGGGAACACTAATGACAGCGAAACTCTCCCTGTGAGGAGTAGCACTCACATTAGGATGTGGGTACCAGTGCATGAACTCTGGTGAAACTGCAGCATCCACAGCCAACAGAAATTTTACTGCCAGAAGCATGCACATGACGTGGACATGGCCTAAAGTCATGTTAATATTTTATTAAGGTGAGGTGAATGTGCTCTTTTGTTGTAAAAACATCTTGAGGATTTGTCCCTGCATGCATGCTCGTGTTTGACTCTATCTTCCCTCCTTGCCCTTGGTGTCTTTTTTCCCAGCTCTGACTCTTCCTCCCTCCCCAGCCTTGAGAGCTCCCGCAGTTTAACTCTGCATGCTGCCTGCCCAGTCCTCATGCCCTCTGTTTCTCACTTCAGCACACACTCCAGCTTTAAAGACCTCAGTTAGCCACAGCCTCTTCATACTTCCTTCCCTCCAGGTCCTGAAACGTTGTTGCTTCAGCAGCAAGGCTTTCTAACCCTAACAAAGCATCTCTGTCTCAGATTTTCCCTAACTGTAATCAGACTCTACTCAGTGAGTTGATCTTTCCGCCCCACTTTCTCCCTCCTCCTCCTCTTTACAAGGGTCCCCCATTTCTCATTACTCCCTTCCCTTCCCAGCCCTGCAGACACCTCCCCTCCACCCAAGTCCACCACCTTTGCTGCAAAATCCTGTGGTTTTGATTCTCCATTTTTCTCTTCTCAGTGTTGCTGATTTATGCTGATGACCCATATTGCCCCCTCATCATGCTATGTCCATCTCACCTATTCCCTTGCTCTCCTGCCCCGATCCTTTTCTTTTACCCATAAAAAAGGACCATTTATTTGGCATGCACTGCTCAGACTCCAGGCTCTCTACTGCTGAATTTTCCCTGCACTAACCTTCAAGGGGTCCCATTCAGCACCATCCATTAGCCTTCCTCATTATGTCCCACCATTCAGCTTTTCTGTGATTTCCACTTCATCAACCCTGATGACTTCTCTTTTGCTTTTAACCCTTGTCTCCCTACCAAGTTCAATTGCAAATTCTCCCTATACTTCAATTTCCTTCAATTTGCTTTCCCATAATATCCAGCCCAGCTGATGCCCCTCACCCACCTTTTCTGCAATCGTCTCAAAGACTGTCTGCTGAAAGCCTAGCTATCGCTTCCAGCTCAACATGGATAAAACAGAGTCCCTAATACCCCTGCGCTCAACAGATAACCAAAATCTCTTTTCTCTCCTTTCCGCAGTGGCAATTACTGCTCTGTTTGCAGACAGGGCATAGTTTTTACTTGAGCAGCCTTGCTTTCAAGGTACAGCTAGTATCTGTTGATGCTTTCTGCTTACATGTCAAAGACATTGCCTATTCTATCTGCCCTCATCACTAAAATACTTCTGCGGGGTCTCACCCTCACATTAGCTCAGTAATGGCGACATCCTTTTCTCTGCTTTCATAATGGCAATCTTGATCTGCTGTTTCATCTTCCAAATACTATTACAAGGGTCATTTTCATAGTCTGATGCTTTGAGTGTGCTGCTCATTTTTGTGCTTCTGTTGACCACCTCTCCATTCTCTAACAAATAAAATTAAAGGTGTCTTTACACACAGCACTTGCGCAGGCAGGCAGAGCTGAATGACAAATGGGTGCCTTTTGCAGCTTTTGAACACCCATCAAGTACCTTTCCGTTTTCCCTCCTAATTCCTCACTGGGACTACCTCCCTGGTCACAACTGCAGAGACATTTTGCTCATCTTGCCTAAATTCTTTCTCAAATCTCTCCCTTCCTGCTGAAATAGTGCACCAGCAGCCAGGCTGCCAGTGTGCTGTGCCTGCTCTGTACTTATCTGACCCCACTCACCATTTCCTTGTGCTCCACCCTGTGTCTAACCCATCTCTTGCCTCTTGCTGGGTATTTCATGCATAAACCCCGCTTGGTGGTGACAGTCCTTCCACTCTGCCTGCGGAGTGGGTACACACACAGCAGCAACACCCAGGTCAGGAATCCTGGTCCATGACAGTGCAATAATTAACGACATCTATAATGTTACCAGGATCTCAACTTGCTGAGGCTGAGCCTACACCCTGACTTGTGGTGGAGCATACTAAGTTTCTCTGATAAAAGACAGAAATGCACAGGCAGTATTTCAGTTTATTTCAAAAGCAGAATGCAAGCACATCTACTGGGTACTCAAAAGGCCGAAACACGAATGCAACCCCTGAGCTACATCACTTGGGATGGTGCTTCTCCAGAGTAAATCTCCCAATGGCCCTCACAGTGGTGAATAGGACAGAGACTATTTGGGTTGTCAGTGGTTTGTTAAGCCATGCCCACTTTGAAAACAGCTGAAAGTTACTGTTGTCTCATGATTCTTGGTCGAGGATTCTTGTGCATTTGTAGTTTCTTTTGCAGTTGCCATGAGTGCTGATTCAGCTTTATGACCTAGCTAGGTAGAAGATAACATCCAGACTCTAAGTATATTTTGTAAAACACACTCTTAAAAAGTATCAAAAACCTCTCTCTTTTTTTCAGATGAAATCTTGCTTGTGATCATAGCAAATGAAAGACTATAAAGGACAAAAATGCCCTCAAATATCAGGTAGTCAGTTTTGCAGTTACTAAGAAGTTGCTTTGCTCTGTTGAGTTTACGGTGTCACCAAAACCCTACCAGCCATAGCTATACAAAGCCTGCATTGTCTCAGAAAGGCTGCTGAGATGTTCCTGATCTTGGCAAGAGCTAGGTGTACCCAGAAGCATTTTATTGAAAAAAAACAACTACAACAGCAGAAAGAAATATTATTTTAGGCCTCTTACTGGAAAGATAAAGGTCAGAGTCCTTCCTTCTACTAAAGCAGCACAGAAAAATATCCTGTTCACAGGATCCATTTTACAACCTTGAAAATTGCACCTAAAATCCCCATATGAAACAAATTTCAAAGTGACTCGACTACAATATAAGGAAGGATTTGTGGGTTTAGGTCATCGGTAATTTGGAGATCTCAGCTTCCTGACGAGAGAGGCAACTACATACATCCATACACAGGCATGGAGATAGCCCCTTCATAGTTAGTCCGCCAGATCTGCTTCCTTGCTACAAAGCAAACCTGATCTTTAAGTTCATCTGAGCACTTGATTTCTTATTTTCAACAGGAACAGGATCTGGCAACATTTCTTCACAAAGAGCACATATTTTCCCCTATTACATTTCTTAATAAATCAGAGCGATGTTGATTTGGGAAACCATGCACAGATGATCAGGGCCAGTGGTTTGAATGAAAAAGCCAAGATTGTTATTATTGCTTCACTTCTAAGTGTAATATAATGTCTGCTGGAGTTAGTCACACTAATGGTGCTGGGGGCTCCTATGGTAAACCAACAGGTGCTTGCATACCCACTCCAGAGTAACCCCTGGATCTTCTTCTCTAGCTGTAGGGTACTAATAAATTTTGAATATATCATTGCCAATCCAGTGAATAGGACTTCAGTATGCACTTACAACCATAAAAATCAATTTCACAGATTGTCAGAGCCAATAATAAAATTTATGATGGTAGAAGTAAGAATCGCCATCTATGTTGTTGGGATTAAATATTTTTAATCAGCATCATTTCCAGCTTTTTACCCAAGGGGTCTTAATTTTCAAAGGGGAAACATCTGACAGTGGAAAAAATATATCCTAATGAGCAAAAGCAAACTCCTCTGCCTTCTGTCAGATGCTCTCACAGCTTTCGCAGAAGAGGGAGTAGCATTTCACAGAGTCGTAGCAAACGAGTTGGGCGGGCTCTGCCATATGGAGGAAGCCAAGACCCCGAAATGTGGGCAGACCCCGGTACCGCAGAGAGCCCTGCCGAAGCTGGCTGAGCACGGGCTGCGCAAGATCAAGGTTTCAGACCAAACTGCCATTGAAATAGTATTCCCTGAAGGCTCTGCCATCTCTGCTGCTTATATTAAATAATTTTATTTCCAAGGTTTTAAACATTTTTTTAATCCAGTGTATTGAAGGCAGCACATTCCTTTACTTTCTACAACTTCAAACAAACCTGAAAGCAGGGGAGGGAACTGGGGTCTCCCCGGGCAGGCAGGCAGGCGAGGTGGGAGCACCTGCCCTCAGCTCCCGGCAGGATGCACGGCTTTAAAACAAGCCAGGAGGAAAATGTCTCCTGGGATGGGAATATGCGGGGGAGTGGGGGGAGAGACACCGAATGCCCAAGAAAAGTGTCTGTCTCTTCATTTATCTCCCAGACAGCGGTTTGTTAGCCTTTAACACTCGCACTACGAGCCTGCCGGACACCCAACAGCAGCGTATTCCTGGCGTTATCTCCGTTTCCTCTCTGAGAGCGTGTGTTGCCTTCCAGTTTCCCAGCTGTATACCAGGCTCCGCTTAACACGGCGGGTGACCTCTCACCCCGCGGCCTGGCACCTGCGGCGCGGCGGGCCGGGCGCGCAGCCCACCGGCAATCCCGCTGGCAGCCGGCCTGCGCCCGGCCGCCCGGTTGCGAAAGATGCCCTAGTTCCCCCTCTCGCATCATGTGAACTCGGCTCGACGGGTAAAGAGTAAATTGCAGGCTTGTCCAAATCACCGTTTGTGAAGTCTAGGAGACACGCAAAGGCACCGATATTCAATTTGTGTTCGCCTCGGGCGGCTCATTTCAGCCCGGTCTTACACTCCTGCCCTCTGCCAGGTCAGCCCAGTCGAGCTGATAAAATTGAGGAGGGATTTTGCGACCTGTTAGGTCCCAGCCCATCTTTAACTATTATAATACTTTGGCTTTAGCTCAAAGTTTTAAATTCCTGAGAATAAATGAGCCGTGTAGCTTTCCCTCTAAAAAAAAGTCAGCTATTTCTTTTAACGTGAATAAAGAGTCCCTGGTATTTCTCATCTAATCACACATACCTCAGAGCAAAGGAGATGCTTGACCTCCTGATCGAGACATGTATTTTAAATGGTCATCAGAAACTTTTCCCAGATAAGATCCCATTCGTATGCTAATGTCTATAACAGACTGGCAGACAGCAGCCTATCTCAGAGGCCTCTTGTCACCTCCCTGTCACTTGTGCCACTGCTCCGCGTTCTGCACAAACGACAGTATCTTAAACGTTGGAAAAGAAGAAACAGCCATACAAACAAAGTACTCCTTCCAAAATTTCCTCCAAAGACATTAGGCACGTCACGCCGTGGTTTTTCTTTGACATGGAGAAACACATCTTTTAATTTAAAACTCTCAGATTTGCAGATCACTTCTCACTCTGTCCTTGTCTAATACCTGCTTTTGCCTCTCATCTGTCATCTTTCCTCAGAATCACCAGAAATCTGTCACTTGGAGAGAGAGAGAGAGTCACCAAAACTTCACCAAGAATCTCTGCAGTCCTCTCCGTTTCCCTTTTCCTCCTGAAAACATTTTAAAATGTATTTTCTGAGCAAACTTCTGTCCTCTTACGTTGTCAACCCACTCACAGAAGGGTAAACCCTCAGGTAAGCACAGAGGAAGAGCAGAGCAAACTGAAAAGCGACGGTACCTACCTGGAGCCCGCCTCAGCGCCCAGCACCATTCGCAGCAACGGCAGCGTTTCGGGGCAGCAACCTAATGCATTTTCCTTTCTACCGCGCTGCTAAACAAGAGTTGAGCAACTCCTCACACTGCTGCTTGGAGCGACAGCTCTCCTAGCCTTAACCCCCTCTCTTGGCTTTTTTTTTTT